>JAPZOX010000821.1:0-23244 GCA_037952655.1 Hymenoscyphus sp. LP001
ATATCGCAGATCCAGCACAAGGAGCAAGATTCGTAAAAGCCAGTAAATCAGTGACGAATTGCGAAACCCCTCCACTGGCTTTCGTCGTAGGAGCCGCAGTAGGAGCCGCCGAACCTCCTTGATTGCAATAAGCACTGAATACCGATGCTGCAGAGGTAACGTCATCCGAGGCCGTCGAGGTGCAATAACTCAAAACCTCTTTCCCGATCGAAGATCCAACAGCGGCAAAATTCGAATCTTTCGTACAAGCGCATGATTGAAGTTGCGCTGGATCAGTAGGACATCGACTTCCAGTCAGACCTTGGACTGCGTAAGAAACCCCTGAGGCAGCGCATGGAGCGAGAGTAGCGAACGCTGGAATTTCAGTGATGTATACGGGTCCAGAGGCCGCAATGACGACGGCCGAGAACTGGAGGATATAAACAAGTATCAAAGGCTTCATTATGTCAAAAAGAGGTGGAATAAACAAAACGAGTGGAAATATTGAAAGAAGGGTAGATCAAAATGAGAGCTTGGAATTTGCAAGCCGAGACTATTTCCCCCCTCCGAATTTGAAAAATACTGGAAAAGCAGCTGAAAAATGACCCGACTCCAACCGTCTGAAGGGGAAGGAGGGAGGTGCAACAGGGCTGAACTCTCTTTCCATTAAAACCCCTGTGAAATACGCCACTAGTAGTACCGAGACTGTTAGGGACTGGAACAGTGAAAAACAAAACAAAAACAAAATGAGATAGAAACCCAAAAGGCAGACTCTCTTCGCTAGGCGACTCGGGCAATCTGCCCAGCCTGCATGATGAAGCCATTCCCAATCATGAGCTTTCTCGCGGAATCCAAACGACGGAAAGTACCCACGATACTCATTGGAGTTCTGTACTCCATGTTACCCCCATTCGGCAATTTTATTCAAAGCGTCTCGCTCATGCACTCCTTCGGCGGAAAAAGCACTGAGGCTGGGACGCAAAATTCCTTGGCCATCCAAGCATTTCATTTGATGCGCCACAAGACTTTCTATTCGTAGATCCGACGTTGGACATGCTGGTAAATGCAGGCAGAAACAATTGCTAAAAGTCATGCGGCCCAAATATAGCCCGTTATGTATTCCCCCCCATAGCTCCTTGATATGTACCTCTAGCTCTCACCAATGCAATCTCGAGAATTCTGTCAAAGCCTTGCTCTCCCTAACTTCAAGTCTTCCCATTGGTTTGTGTGAAAATCAACGTATGTATTTCCGGAACCATTTCCATCAACCCAAAGGAGGCGGTCTTCTGCTTTGATTTTCTCAATATCCACACCCTCATTTCGAAGTGGGACTTTATTCTGTTTATTATTATGTATCGGTGTCATTTGGCTCACAAGTCGGAGGAAGAGCGGTACAGCGTATTTAGGAAGATGGGTTCGTGAATGTCTGTTTTGAGTAAGCGCATTGAAAGGGAATTAAAATGGAGGAGAAGATTTACCTCAAGAGATCTGCGAAATCAAAAGTCGCTCTTTTAGAAGGGTCGAGATAGAGAGCCGCGCAGCCAGCTCTCCCATCGTGGTTAGGAAGTTGTACTCCGTAAACATTTGCCTCTACAACACCTGGGTAATTCCCGAGTACTTCTGCAACTTCTGCGGTGCTGACATTTTCGCCTTTCCATCTGAAAGTGTCACCTAAACGATCCAAGAAGAACCATCTACCATCGTCTGTTCGTCTTAGGGCATCGCCAGACCTGTACCATAAATCTCCTTTCTTGAAGACTGAATGCTCGAATTTCTTGGCTGTGGCTTCTGGGTTTTTGTGGCTGTTTGCCGATGTTTAGATATCTAAAGACAAAGGGAATGTTGTAGGTGTTACTTACTAGCCTGCAAAAGCCGAAGGATTTGGTACTTGGACAATGATTTCTCCTCCCTTCTCATATGGTTGTCTGTAAGCAAATCCAGTTTTTGGATTCCTAGCAATGGCGCCTGTCGCTTCGTCGATTGCTACAGGTACAAAAATGTTGTTGAAAATTCTTCTGGTAATAGCACCATGATGACCAACACAAGCCGCAAAATAATCCCCTCTAGCATAATTGAGTAATCCAAAAACACCTTCAGAGGAATTGAAAAACTCGGCGACTTCGGCGACTTCGAACCGTTCACGGAATTTTATCCAAACATCTGGACGTAGACCGTTTCCATACATGCAGCGAAGGTTGTGACCTTTGTCAAGAGGTGATGGTGGAGCTGCCAAGAGGTACCTAGCAGTTTCTCCCACATAGACGAAGAAGGTTGCCTTGGAATCGTGAATATCTTTCCAAAATCGAGAGGCACTGAATTTCTTTCCCACGCATATGGTAACTCCGTTCATGATCATCCCAATTGCTGTCACCCCTCCAGTCCCATGGTAGAGGGGCATGCAATCATACCATCGATCCTCAGGCGTATACATGGTGTACCTCGCTCTATACTGGTAAAAGGTTAGCTCATTGATTTCGAAAAGTGAGTGGAATGGGACTTACTGCAGCTCCATTCGCAAAATGCCGCGCCGAAGTGAAAGCAACTCCTTTTGGCAGTCCTGTTGTTCCACTCGTATAGAACATTGCCATTGGCCAATCTCCCTTAAGACCTTCTCTGTATGCATCATCAAGTCTGTCCGTACTCAAACTCCTTATCTCACTCAACACTGTTTCTTCGCAAATCACAATCTTCATCCCCAATTCCCCTTCAATTGGCTCCCGGGAATCCTCGATTTTACGCCGTAACCCCTCATCCTCGTCCACGAATAATAAACTTGCGCCACTCGTTTTTAAACAATGTATCAATGCTTTCCCAGCAAGATTGTGGTTGATCATCGCTGGAGCAGCACCGATTGCCCATAATCCCAACCAAGCAAACAAAAAGTCCGGGGAATTGGTGAGGTAGAAGGCAACGTAGTCTTTGGGCTTGACGCCTTGGGACAGGAAGAAATGCGCATATTGATTGGCACGTTGATATGTTTCGGCCGTCGTGTAGCATCCTGTGCGGGACCAAATGGCTTGGTGGTTTGGGTTTGTTTGAACGATTTCTTCGAAGAAGTAGTAGAGGGATTGTCGATTCTTTTTGACTATTTCAGAAGGCCGTTAGTGGTAGATCAATGTAACAAAGTTTCGGCACTTTGGTAATTCTTCCTCGTGCAAAAGGATGGTAACCAACCTGCTTCTTTGTACATCGACTCAACTGCTCTTTGCATCCTTATTGCTCTGATGTCCTTCCGTAGGTGATATTTCCCGTCGAGGTACATCCCCGCGGCCGCGGTTCCTGCCACTGCAGCGGCTGCAACTATTCATAGTTGCCATATTAGCCACTGCTATTTCGAAAACAAAACTGAGAAAGAAGTTTGTGGACAATTATTCCGTCTTCAGTGATACAAAAAGTGGTCGTGAAACCCAAAATAAATGCGGGGGAAGCAAGCTTGAGGTCCGTTCCCCAAGCACAGCAGAACTTACTAAGCGCCATATTTAAACTCTCTTTTCAAACGCAAAACTATCCAGGAACAAATCCTGAATATTCGGAACTTCCTCTGATATCAACTCAAGAGCAAGACAACAAGAGTAAAGCACTCTCTATTTCTCGGCATTTATTTCCCAGACCGCTTTCCACTGAAAATCGCCGAGGCACAATCACATTACCCACCTTCCCCGGATATCAATCACCCCGCACTCTTATGATTCGCTATCCGTTGGCTGTCTTTTTTATGCGTAATCCTCTTTGACTGGTCCTAGATGACAATTTGAATTAAAAGGCGAAGAGGAAGAGGAAGAAAGAGGAAGCTCCCAAGAGGAGGAAGAAAAGGGTGAGGAGGATCGGGTCAGCGTATACGGTCGGTTACCGATAATTGGTTTCTTGAGAATGGCCAAAGACAACGTAGGTTGGAGAATGAGGGTTGGAGTGTGAGAGCTTTGTACCATAATCAACGACTGATTAAGTACTGGTAGTGAATCAGGACGAGGTTTGATTCACCTCTTGGGTTGTAGTTTGTCTTTCTGGTTTCATCAAGGGCCAGATTGTGAGGTCTCACCGGGAAAATCCAGATGAGAAAGTTTCGTAACCCAGAGTCAGAAATCAGAACTATCTATTCATCCACTTAGACGCCAATATCATCCCATCCGAATTTCCAGACTATAAAGGGGAATAAAAGTCACCTAAACCATGAAAAAATCACCGCCCATAAACCCTTCAAGCAAAAAAACGCTATATCGCTGTAAATCCACGGAAAACAAGCGAATCAGTTCGAATTATTATGGGGAAATTCCAGTACCTCGAATGGCATCAACCTGTTGAGAAAGCAAAGCGTTGTTCTTAGGTGCCTCAAGTGGTGGTCCCTCAGGGGTGACATATGCTTTTGTCATACCACCATCGACAACGAAATCTTGACCATTGATGAAGCTGGACTCGTCACTTGCCAAGAACAACACAGCGTTGGCTTGTTCAATGGCTTCTCCAAATCTTCCGGTTGGGAAATGGATTTCTCGTCTGAGTCTCTTTGGCTTATCATCTCCGAGCCAGTCTTGAAGAAGAGGGGTGTTGAGAGGTGCTGGGCAGAGGGCGTTGAAGCGATATCCTTCTCTGGCATGAACGATTGCAAGTTCTCGGGTCATGGCAAGGACAGCACCTTTGCTTGCGGTGTAAGCAAGTTGAGGAGTTGCAGAACCAACCAAGGCGACTACAGATGCGGTGTTGATGATGGAACCCTTGGTCTTCTTGTGCTTTCTCAAGGAGAGAATAGCGTGTTTGGAACCAAACCAAACACCCTTGACGTTGATGGCTTGAGTGAGATCCCAAATCTTTTCTGGAGTACTAACGGCATCGGCATCATCGGAGTGCATTATTCCAGCATTGTTGAACATAATGTCTACACCACCCCAGGAATCAAGATGGCCAACTAAAGCCTCGATTTCTGTTTCCTTTGAGACATCGCATACCTGGAGTTTATTAGCGAAATTTTAAGAAGTATCCATTGAAAAAACTCACTTTAGTCTCGACCTTGTGAGCGGAAGGAACAAGTTGCTGAAGTTTGGCTGAAGCTTTCTCGAGTGCTGGAGCGGAAATGTCTGCCATAAGAACATTGGCGCCTTCTCTGGCAAACAGAATACAGGTCTCAAGACCGATACCACTGTTGACCAAATAATCAGCATACGATATTGATGAATCTTCTTCCACGCCACTTTGGGATGCCACGAGACGATGGGTCTCGTCAATTCTTTCAACAAGCAAAAGGTTGTAACCAGAACCTGAGCAAGTTGATATTGGTCACGTGAGCACATCAATGCATTTGAATCAGGCATTCTTTTGGCTAAGCCATCGCTTGAGGCTTACCGTGTAAATTCAACATCTTCAGGTACAAGTACAAATATGAAACTAATCATTATAGAAATAATCGAAGGTGAGTCACTTACCCAGCAGCTCCCGTGACTATAGCGTTCTTGCCATGCAGTCTTCCCATAGCCAGACTGTTGATGGTGTGAATCCCTCCGCTCGAACTGCGAGAAGTATCGGCCATTTCGTTGGATTTGTAGTGATTTGTGAAGGTGAAAAGGTAGAGATCTGGTTATACAATCAGTAGGTACTTCAAGGGCTTATTGCGATTCCGCTCCCACATGCCTCGCTAAGGGATATGGTTCGGATGGTGGCGCTTCTGCAGGAGACGACCGTTTTGAACTTACTGAACCTTCAGATGAAGCGATAAGAGTCAAATTTGGAGTTGGGAAGACGAATGAAGCGGGAAAAGTTTGGGAGGAAATAGTTGCAAAGAATGAGGGGGAGGAACAGGATAAAATGGCAAAATCGCAAGACACAAAGAAATAGGTGTGTAGGGCTATGCCTGATTCACGGTCCGAGAACGGTGGACTCTGTGGACTCTTATCGCAAAGTCCGATGGTAGGACACGACTCACTGCAAAACGACAGGTGGAGGGGAACGCATCTCACCGCTGCCCGTGTATCATGGTGATTAAGGGGTCTTGAAATGCTTCCATTCAATGCTTCTATGGAGCTGCAACCGCCATGTCCTTCATCACGAGTCACGAACCCCTCCAAGGACCCCTCCTAAGAGCCGTTGGTGATAAATACCCGCCGTTCGTTGAACGTTCAGGAATGTGTCAAGGAAAGGTAGCCAGCGTATTATATCGATGAGATGACCAGATGCATTGGGTCATGGGGGGAGACTGGCATGAAACCCAGCTGGCATTCGTCTTTCCAAAAGTGGAAAGGGAATCCTGAAATGAGTCCCGACAATAACCCAGAGGGATCAGAGGGAACTTAACGCGTAGTAAAGTGGGAGACGTGGCTGCCAGGGCATGAACAAAATAAGAACACTTCAACCCAGTGTCAATTGGGTTTCCAATTTGAAGCATTCCGGCTATCATTTTTATATCAGAAATTATAAGCGCTCTAGATTGCTAGATTGCAGTAATCTTTGTCCTACCTTGGAGAATTCACGATGACGTCCTGGTACGCTAGTGAAGTGGGTCTCCCGAAGGCCTTCTCCGATTGGCCTGCTTTGACAGGCCACAAATAGCTCCAATTCACAATCTGGAGCTCTTATCGCTGAGCTGTGTCTCTTCTATTTCTAAACCTACTCTCGCACGCCAACACTGAAGCCACTTTTTTGGAATACTCAACTCCTAAGCATATCTTAATCGCCAGCACGATTGCCTTGAGTCCGCTGAATCAGCTGTTATTATCGACCTTGCTTTACTTTCGCCAATTGCCTAAGCCAATCGCACCCCCGCCAAGTCGCAAAGATGACTGACAGCAAGGAAACCGAGATAACCATCGAATCCCTTCCAAAACTTCTCGAAAATGACACCAAGGTCAAGCTCGCAGGAATCGATGTGGATGGAATTTTGCGCGGCAAATTGGTCTCCAAGAAGAAATTTTTAGGTATCGCAAAGGAGGGCTTTGGATTTTGTTCTGTTATCTTTGGGTGGGATATGCATGATCAGACGTACTTTCGAGAATTAAAGATTAGCAATGCCGAAAATGGTTACCATGATATTATCGCCATTCCAGATCTGCAGAGCTTCAGAAGAATTCCTTGGGAAGATGATGTACCTTTCTTCCTGGTCAGTTTTTTTGACCCGGATTCCCAAGAACCTGTCAGTGTATGCCCTAGAGGTCTTTTAAAGACAGCATTAGAAAAGTTACAGGCAAAGGGTCTCGGCGCAATGGCTGGAGGTAAACAATTTTGGTTCGAAATCTGTGAACATCACTAACAGGAAACACAGCGGAATACGAATTCTTCCAATTCAAAGCCCCAGCCAGCAACTCGGAAGCCCCAATCAGCGAAAGAAACAACTCTTCGACAGCAACCTTCCTACGAGAAAACCCAGTCGATTCTCTACCATCATTGACCGAAGGCATGTTTGGTTATAGTTTGACTCGACCGGTCCACAATAAGGACTATTACTATGGCATTTTTGATGCATGCGAGAAATTCAATTGTGGAATTGAGGGATGGCATACGGAAAGTGGACCTGGTGTCTTTGAGGCTGCATTATCTTTTGGAGAAATTCAGCAGATGGCAGATAAAGCAAGCTTGTTCAAGTAAGTGGTATCATCGAGTAACTGAACGAAACTAATTATTGTAAAGGTATGTGGTGAAATCGGTCGCAACACAATATGGAATCACTCCATGCTTCATGGCCAAACCCCGACAAGGTCTACCAGGAAACAGTGGGCATATGCATATTTCAATCGTTGATAAAGATGGGAAGAATCTCTTCTTTAGGGAAAAGAAAGACACCGATGCGCAATGGAAAGATATCGAAAATTTATCGGATATGGGCAGACATTTCTTGGCTGGTCTGTTAGAAGGACTCCCAGATGTGATGCCTTTGGTTGCACCTACTGTGAACTCCTACAAACGTTTGGTCGAGAATTTTTGGGCACCAGTCACGGTCTCGTGGGGATTGGAACATCGTGCAGCATCTATTCGGTTGATCGCACCACCTACTTCAAAACCAGGAGCTACTCGATTCGAAGTTCGTGTTCCTGGAGCAGATGCCAATCCGTTTTACGTCCTCTCCGCCATTCTAGCATTGGGATGGAGAGGTGTTGAGAAGAAGCTAGAGATCCAACAACCTCCACTCGGAAAGGGCCAAGATGTTGGTGGCAAAGCTGACCCTGGGGTACGGCTGGCAAAAAGTTTGAAAGAGGCGACTGAACGATTTGCGCGACCAGAAAGCGTAGCACGTGAAGTGTTTGGCGATGAATTCGTGGACCATTACGCTGGAACTAGAGAACACGAGATCCGATTGTGGGACGAGGCCGTGACAGACTGGTATGTTTCCCCCGAATTTATTTTCCTACCGATTCTAATTTTGTCTTAGGGAGGTCAAAAGATACATCGAGACCGTCTGATGACGATAAGATCTTAGCTGAAGAGTTTTTCCAAGCCACGGGAAACTATGTACGCTTGGTTGTTGTAGATTTTCCGACGTCATTGCGTGTATATCTAGCATATTTGGTTAGACTTTGTCGACAACGACGATCTGCGTTTTCTATCCCACTGAGGCGCAATTGGAATTTTGAACGTATTTTGATTTGAGAATTGCCTATAAAAATGTAGGGCGGCTAGTTGGCATCCGCTCCAGCCTCCGGATGGCTTTTGGTCCGAGCATCACGCTGGATCACGTTAGTGCTGATCTCTCATGATGGAATGATACTAGACTCAATCTTAAAGTTAAGCTTGAACTACATTGGAAAGTATTTTTCCGATTGGTAATCCATCCTCGAACTGTTCTCAGCCCCTGTGCGATGAAAAATAAAAGCGGCAGTCGATAATACCTGCTTCGTTGTTCGAAGTACTTTACATTGCGAGAGATATTTATCGCCGCTTTTATTGTCCATCGCGAGCCTCTTTATGGTATGTGGCAGATCCGCACGGGAGACTCGGGACATGTCTTGATATGATCTTTGTTGAGAGCCGGATGCTTCTATCATCATCCACTACATCACGGAGTTGCGGACGCCACTTTGTATTACGCGGTGATAGGAGTATTTGCTAAAGCTCTGGAATGGCCGTCATCAAGGGGACCCATAGCCATTGCTGAAAATCTAAGACTACAATCGGCCTCTTATATCAATCATGTTTTCCGTGCGAGGCACAATTAAGGTTCGCTCGCTATTCTCTGGTTCTACAGCATCCTTATCTCAAGAACTCTACCTCACCTCACGATGCGTTATTCTACTATCACTGCCCTCCTTTCTGGAGCCAGTCTTGTTTCGGCCTTTCCCTCTGTGAAGAGACAAGACACCGGAAATAGCACCACAAACAGTACTACTGCTGTTGATTTTGCGGCACCACCAGGAGGAGATGCTACCATTCTCAACTATGCTCTTACCCTCGAATATCTCGAGAGAAAGTTTTACCAAGAGGGACTGAACAACTTCACCCAAGCTCAGTTCATTGCTGCTGGTTTCCCGGATCCATTCTATGCAAACTTGCAGGAGATTTATGCCGATGAACAGGTCAGTTTTTCTGAAATTTAAACGTAATCACACTAACAAGAATTCAGACTCACGTCTCATTCCTTTCTACTGCTCTCACCGCAGCAGGAGCTACTCCAGTTTCCGAGGCCACATATGCATTCGGAGTTACAGACGTCAAATCATTCGTTGGACTCTCCTCAGTTCTCGAGGGAGTCGGTGTTTCGGCATATCTTGGTGCTGCTGCTGCCATCGTCAACAAGCAATATCTTACCGTTGCTGGTTCCATTTTGACTGTTGAGTCTCGTCACAGCTCTTACATCAGAGCGTCCCTCAAGCAATCTCCATTCCCAAAGGCTTTCGACACCCCTCTTGACTTCAACCAAGTCTACTCTCTCGCCGCTCAATTCATCACCGGGTTTGCCCCAGCAGATGGTCCCCTCCCATTCAAGGCTTTCCCAACGCTCGCTGTTTCAGCACCAAAAACCACCGCTGGTTCCCCAGTCACTTTCACCGGTGCTCAATCCAAGGCTGTTAACTCCAGTCTCATCACGGCTGATACACCAGTCTACGCTGTCTTCTTCTCTGGTCTCGATACTTATTATGCCCTAACTACCCCATCTGGTGATGATTTGGGAGCTAGCATCCCAGCTGGTGGCAACTCTACTCTTCCAGCTACGGGACAGGTTTACGTTGTTCTTTCTACTGCCGACGGTGCCAGTTCAACTGTTTCTGATGAGAATACTATTTCTGGTGTTGGCATTCTTGAGATTGGAAACTCAACCAGCTCAAGTCATTCAAGCGACTCGGGTAAATCTGCTTACTCGAAGAAAAAATCTGCTTACAAGACTTCTTAAGTTGTTGGAGGTTTGATGGTTACATGAATATATGGCATGGAAATTGGAAAAGTGGATTGCTTCTAGAATGTACTATATAATATATAATGATGATTGAGGAAGTTGAATATAGACGGGTCCAGTGCGCATTTTTGAACATATCTTTTGATAATGATTCGGTGTAATAGAAATCATGATATCATGAAGAAACTGTATAAACTTCAGCTCCTGGTCCAGACCTAGTTATATTGGCGGGGAAATCAACCCCGCAATCCGAAAGCCCGAGGCTTCGCCGTGCGCTCTGGATTGCTCTGGATTAAACCTCACTTCGACGTCCCATCACAAAACACAACAACTGACGACGACAAATTATCGCAAGCCCAGCAATACAGAAAAGAGGGGGCTCTATTTCAAGAGGTTTTGACAACGGTGTTCAAGACATTGAACTTGACTCTGTGAGGCTAGTCGCCTCAATGAAATAGAAGCTATTCTGATAACAATTAGCACGAATCCCAACCTCAAACCACCCCTCCCCCAAATCCCTTCTCAAAATGCCCCGCCCCGCCTTCAATTTCACACCCCACGCCCCCGCAATCCTCGAATACCGCCGTCTAGGCTGGGACGCCTCCGAAATCCTCACAGCCCTCCGTCTCACACCCACGAAATGGACGCTCAACCGTTGGCTAGCGAAGAATAGTCCCGACACCAAATACCGGTTGATAAAAGATTCTGCTTTACTTGATTTCATCCGTGATCAGTGGGCGAAGAATAGGACGCAGGAGCAGATTTTGGAGGCTGTGAATAATGAGTTTAGACCGACGGGAGGGGATATTAGTACGAGGCAGTTGAAGGTGTTGAGACATAGTGAGGGGTTGCTGTTTAGGAGACGAGGGAGGATTGGGGATGAGGAGTGGGCGAGGAACATTAAGGGTGTGCGGAAGGATGGTAGAGGGGAGAGGGGGGGTGTGAAGGCTGGGGAGGAGAGGGGGGAGAGGTTTAAAGGTGATTGAAAGGGGGGATGCGATATGGGAAATATACGCACGAGCTGCACATTTCATTGCCCTTGATGGGGTATGGTCTTAAAAATAGAGGACCAGATCCGTTGAGCGGAATCTTTGGGGATCTTTGGGGAACATGAGCAACTCGAATTTCATAACCAAATCTCTCGAAACATATTCAAACGACCATGTCGATTGGGTTGCTGAAAAACAAGCCCGTGGAATGGGTTGATAGGGTGGAAAGATACTTGGACAATTTGGAAAAGTAAGCTTCTCGAACCTTCGCGAAGCAAACAATATTCATCTAACTGACAAATTAGATCTGGGGGTTATTTTATTGCTTCAATTGTCAGGCAACAACAGCAAATAGCTGAGTGGATTGGACCTGTTCATAATTTATGATAGGGCTATTCAGATATACGGGGGTCTATAAACACAGAATCAAAAGAGACATTTCCCCTATACACCTCGACGACTCAAACAATTATTTTTTCCTTCACCACAAGGACATCGGGTCCGAAATCATACCCAAGTGTACGTGGTACAGCTACTAGCTATTCTAAAAAGTATTAACTGCCCGCGGTCTATGTGGTCATACACCGAATCTTGTGAAGCACTTGTGGACTGCTGCAATAAAATTTGCCACTAGGATATTTACCACAACTTATAGTTCTAGTCCTCTGATTTTCAGCTATTAGAGGAGGATAAGAGGAAGTACGAAGATTGCATTCACCATCTTCCCTTCAAATTCAGACCTCACAGCTATTAGTAGCGGTTTATTGCTTTTCGTCATATACACGTATTTGAGGCTATTTCGAGAATCTTTTGTATTTGCTGGCTGGCTTCCGGTATCTCACTCTGCACTCTCTTATATCTGCCACAATTTTTAGGCTAATTAGGAGGCTCCCTGAGCATCTCACTAATATAAGGGTGAAAAGAGTGAGTGCCATGGGCCATCGCACTCATTTAAGAGGCTCTTAAAACTAATCCTGGCGAGCGTATCGCGAAGGGGTATGAGGGTGGGTCAAAAGAGAGATCAATACGATGCCAAAAGCGTATGGAAGTGGTGTTGGTTGAATAGAGGTTACACGCGAGAGGAGGGATATAAGTGCCTCCCTGCTTATTAAACGGATTCCTCAATTCACTATAAACCCTTTCCAGGAAAGTACATCTCGACGAATTGTCAGAAACTTCTTCGGATGACCACCTTTTAACGAGTTCTGCACAATAGAACATCATATCAAGTCGAATATTAACGTGAAAAGGACGATTATTTAAAGCATATCAAGGGAACGGAGGACCTTCCCGCAACTTGATGAAAAATGAGGATTCTGTAGGAGGCTTCTTGGGAGAGTTGAAGGCTCAATGTCAAGTCTGCTCCCAAAATTAGTACAAGGTCCATTACGGACCAAGAGATGAATGGCGCTGAAGTACAATCACGGTTTTTGTACTCGATCCCATTGGCACCACCCGAGATGCTGGCAGCACAGAGATTTGGAATCCGAGATGACAATGACAACCGCAGGTTGAACTTACCACGAGAACCGGGATCCTTGAGACCTGGGCGTAGCTCAGTTGTCAATGAGGGCGGAAGAAACAATGAGTACGACCGAAGGTCGCGAAACTCACATGGCAATCCTCTTGAAATGGCTAACTTGGTTGGAAGATACGCAATCGACTTCTCCAACAATACTGTTGCTAAGGGTCCTATGAATCGGGAAGCCATTGATTTCTTCAACAACACTGTCGATAACATGTATAGGGTTTATCGAGAACGTCCGCCTCATTTCTTCTCCCACTCAGAGCGTGACGCCTGTAGCGACGATAATCGAGAAAGAAGCAGAAGTGTATCACCCAGGCGTGGAGTTGAAGGTGCTTTCGGCAATCGCGGTTCTCACAAAGACTACCAACATGGTAGTCCTCACCGAGGTCATGAAGATTATCGTGAGCAGAATGGAGACCAAGATCGAAATCAACGAGGAAACCAGAATGGTGACCTGTATGACCAGAGCTGGGAAAGGGATTGAGGAGGTTAGAGTCATAACCGAGATACCCAAAGACGCCGATAGGGTTTGAGAGTAGTGGGGTTTTTCGGGTCAGAGCCGAGTACGTTTCCTCCATACCTAAACATGTACAGTTAGTATCATTCATAGATATTTGATCATGGATATGGGACTACGGGGACTTATTGCTTTTGCATTGAATTAGAATTAAAAAAAGGCCCATTCAACTTCCCACATTCAACAAGAGAACCATCGACACAACCCTCTAATTTATCCCTCAACCCCTCACAGATTTCACAACTTTGAAAAGTAAGAATGGCGGCCGGTCCCTCGTCCTCGCCCAATCTGGAAACTCCTTCAACTGTTCTTCTGAAGCTCCCCACTCCTCAATCTCAGCAAGCACAAATCCAACCTTAAGCATTATACCAATATACGTAGATATCATTCGCTGTTGTTTAACCACTCCCTCCGCAAGCCAATTCGTCACCCTTGGTCCCTCCAGCAAATACCGATCAAGAGGCCAAACAGAGTTTCCTTCTGAATCCAAAATCCAATCTGGTTTTCTCGGAGCAGTATATATCGGATGTTCCACCGAAAATATGAAAGATCCTCCGGGTTTCAGAGACTTGAAAATCTCGGCTACCAGTCCCTCCAAGTTAACGAGGTAATGCAAAGCGAGGGAACTGAAAGCGACTCCATATTCCTCTCCCGGAAGCTTTAAACCCTCCAAATCAGCTTGTTCATACTCAATCCCCACATCTTGTGGAAATTCCCGGGCTTTCTCAAGCATATTTTGAGAGAGATCGATTCCTCGAGCTGAAATCGCACCATTTTCTCGTGCCCATCGACAAGCCCATCCAAAACCACAACCCAGGTCGAGAAATTTGGTATTATGAAGTGCTGGTATCCAAGATCGTAATGTAGGCCATTCTGGTGCTGCGGAGAGACCGTTGATTTGTCGAGGGAGTAAGATATACTCTCTGAAGAATTTCGGGTCGTCGTAAACGTTTTGTCCCATCTTGTGAGGTATGGTGATTTGGCAATTTTCGCGTTTTGGCAAAAAGGTTTGCAGTACCTCAATTATTTCGCTCATATAAGTGAGTAAGTACACATTCGCTTGCTTGTCGCCGTATGAGTCGAATGGAAATGTATTGCATCATTACAAGGCATTTGACGTTATTGTGGAACGCTGTTGTGTACCAATGAAAAATATTGATACAAGTAGCCAATGGCTGGGTTGGGCAAAACAATCTACCTCGTGACTTCCCTAAACTCTTCGAGATAGGGGAACAAAAGTACGTACAGGAGAGAAAATGTAGATAAAGTCTTGATCTTATAAATATTTTTCAGAGCTAATTACGAAAACGGCTACGAGAAAATAATACCAGGACTGAGAAAGTTTCTTCCGAATCACTTGAATATTACATTATTTGATCATGTCGAAGATATCCATCAACCACTTCTCCTTCTCGCTTAAAGCCCTCTCCCAACAATTTCAAACCTCTAAGATAACTCCATCCTCATCTGAATTATATACACGCATTAATCCATTCATCTAAATCATCAACACAGCACCTCCCAAAGCGACCATCAACCCCGCAGCTCCAAACCCCGTCTCCCTAGCCATAGCCACTCCCAATGCTTTGCTCGAGCTCGTGCTCCCCGCTGACTTCGCAGTACTAGTAGCCTTCGTTCCACCAGCCGTTGCACTTCCACTTCCACTTGCGCTCCCAGTAGCACTGGCACTAGAAGTAGTCGGACAAGCACTTGTGCAAGGAATTGCACTAGTAAATGGTAAACTTTGAACCTTTGACGCGGAAGCAAAAACCGGAGCTTGAGAGTCAATTGCTGGGTTTGGTACTGAACCGGGTCCCTCTGGGTTGAGGACATTATCAACAACATGTAAAACTCCATTGGAAAGGAGAATGTCTGTAGTGAGGAGTTGAGCAGAGTTGATGTAGACGTTATTTCCCGCATGTCGTACTGTGATGTTTCCTCCTTGGGCGGTGGTGAAGCTGGTTCCATTGGTGAGACTCGATATGTAAAGGACCTCTTCGGGGATGAAATGATAATCGAGGACTTTGGAAAGCTGGTCCGTTGTCATGTTGAGGATTGCGGGACCGAGAGCTTGGAATGCTTCATTTCGAGGGATGAAGAATGTGCTGTTCGCGGTTTTGGTGTAGTTTTCCGTCTTTTTGGTTTCGAAGAGAGCGCCTTCGAAGGAGGTGAGGTTGAATGAGTGGATTGTGTCGGTCAAATTGGCGGGTGGGATCAACAGTGAGTCGAGGGCTTGGACAACACCTCCATTGAATTTGAGATCCTGTTTGTTTTGTCAGCAAACCATGTTCGGGGAATTGGGTATAAAAATAGCTTACTGTTTGGGTAACAGTACTTCTAGTCCCCTTTCCACTGACGAATATCACAACATCTCCCGCCTGCTTCACATTCTCTACTACAGCCCCTCCCTTTACAGATGTCCATGCTGGACTCGTCAACAGTGTAGGTATGAACACAGAGTCCCCTGGTATCAATTGGGCAGCTGTTCTCGAACCAGCGAGTATATGATATTGAAGGATATTCGTAATGACATCTTGGTTGTTAGTTTCGAATGCGGTTTTGAGTTCTGTGTATGGGATTTTGTCAAAGGCATCGTTATTTGGAGCAAGGATCTATTGAAGTTAGTGCAGTTCAAGAATAGGAATTGTTTGTACTTACTGTGACTCCGTTCGTTGAGGGTAATGAGAGCAAAATTTGTGGGTATTTCTATTCATGTTCGTCAGCATTTACTCTGGTCCGAGACTCGATGTGGTATTGCAGTATCTCATGACATTCATTCATCTCTAATTCCGGAGACAATAATAGGCTGAATGACTTCCATCTCCGAAAGTTGACTACCTCATGTAAGAATAAAAATCTCCATTGTACAGAAAGCAGCCTCTTCAATAGTTCTTCCCCAAAGGATCATCGATACATCCACCACCGTTTTCGTATCACGTACCTGAATTAATCCGTAGAAAGTAGTCAAATTCTTCTGGCCAGCTAGCAGAGCACCCAAATCTGGTACAGTATCTTGCGCTCGCGTTCCAGATAAAGAAAAGCTTGCTACTGTCGCAATCGCGGCAGTCCAACTTTGACACCTCATTCTTGTTAGGATTTCCTTCTCAAACGTGGAGCACAGCGATGAATTATTTAAAGGAATTGCAAACGGAAAACAAGAGCAGAAGAAGCGACAGGACGTTGTCAAAACAACTGTAAACACTGGGGTTGGGGGCAACGAGAGAACAACAGCATTTGATTCAAGTGAGGGCTGTGGGAAGAAAAAAGTGTAAAGGCAGGGCAATATCGTGAATTGGCCGACAGGGTCATTGGGCTGATCTACAGTGCCATTACAAGGGGTTTGAGCTATACCTTGCGCTGACAGCCCCTATCTGTTGGTTGTGGGATGTTTGAGTGGAGAGGATGTGCAGATGGAGGAAGCACCGAAGACAAGGGTGGAAATGGAACCCTGGGTGGAGAAGATGTGCCTGGGGAGATCGTCCGAAAAATTGTCACAGATCATCCATGGACACGAGCTTGCCAAGTTCGCCTCGGAAGAAAACGACCTCATGTGTTGTACGGAGGTAAGCCTCGCATTTGTTGATAATTGGTGATTGGTTTGAGTTCCTATGTCTCCTTCATAGAGAACAAATAGGAATGTTTACGAGCTAAAACCCCCCCTAACGGCCCCCCAACGGCTTCGACGCTCCGAAGAACACCATCATAAGAAATCTTCAGTATACTTTGTATTCAATCGGGATTTAGACTCGGAAAGTATTGTACCACCAAGCTACTTGCTACAAAAGATGCAGCTCAACTTACCGAACCAAGAAGAAGATGAAGATAACCAGAATCTCGGAATCTCAAACCCCACGCCAAGTATACACAGACGCAAAAAGGGTCTGAAACCCTCGAATATCAAATTCCGACGACGAAAAAGAATTCAGGGGCATTTTAAATAACACTCGGCCCTAGCAAATTAAGCTCCCAAGAATCCCGAATACCAACACAACCTCGAGCTGAACTCGGAGTCCTGCATATGAGTTTCGATACCAAGGACCCGCCAATTCTCACTCCCCAACCTCACCAATCGCAAGTACCTCCACCTCTTCGGATTCACTTACCAACCATCACCGCCCTTTGTTGACAAGGAAAATACACAACACATCTTGCATGTTGAGATATGCATGTTCAGCTACTATCATCCACTAATCTGCACCTCTACTGCATACATCGGAGTCCACATCTACTTTAGGTTCCCACCTACATGATATCTTTCGCCCGCCGCTTTTTCCAATACGCAAAACCTCGTATCGGTATGTTGATATCAAAAAACTTGATACAAACCCTACCCACCTACTTCTGCCTTGGGCTCGGCTCATGTAGTCAAGGACAGGGTCTTCAAACTGTTTCTATCCCTCCCGTCCAGTAAGAATATTCGTATTTCATGCCCTCCCCTGTCATGTAAGCAAAAAGGAATACATGTCTAGCGGTAGCGGTACTCGGCACAGAGAGATAGATGTACAGCAAGGATTCTGACCAAGTCCTCAGGTAGCCACGAAAGGGGAAGGGTACTCTACTCGTAGCGCTCTGTTCCAAACAAATTGATTTGGCTGCCGCAGAAGTTTCAATTCCGAAATAGATACCGGTATTCGACACCGAGTGGCCACCAAGTTTCGTTCGCGAGGTCTTCTCTACGTAGCAACTCCCACCATACGAAACGTCGGTTTTTGTAAAGCACCATCGGAACATCATACCATCACTGCATCACAGTCCCTCCAAATCCCAATTCTCCGATACCATGCCGCATCCAACCTCCCCTATTTCCAGTAGAGTCAGGGACGTAAATTACATCAAGCCTCACATGGGTCTTTCCCGCTCCATCTACTTACCTTCGTAAATTAAATTAAAGTAAAACTACCAAGAAAATCCAAGATATTCTTTTCTTTTTCCCCCTCAACACCCAAAAACCCCATGTTTCTCCCCCCCCCCTCCGTTGCCGCCCCCAAGATTTTCCACCTAAACCACGAAAATGAAAAAACACAACAGGTCTCCTCAGCCGCGACTGCCTACTGCCCCCTCTCAAGCTTCTCACCGTCTCATGATCGCGGGCCAGCTGATCATCCCCCTGATTCAAAAATTCCCTCCTTACCTATCTGCCTATCTATCTCTTTTCTATCTCGGTACAAGGACATTTTCTTGGTATCCAATGTCTCACATCCACGATAACTTCACGTTCCAATATTTCCCGTTCTTGTCCTTCATTCTTGCCGGAGGGACCCCCGAAATAGAGACCCCTTTGCCACCTGGATGTCGAGGTTACGTGGCAACGATGTTGAGATAGGGAAAGTTCAGATCTCCGTGATCGTCTTTATTCAGATCAACAGATTGGCCTAGATAGAGAACGAGACCGAGAAGTTCGGGTCCACCGACTTTCAACACTGGGCACTGCTTCGCGAGTATCATCTCGACTCGACCTGCCTCCGAGAATCGTAAACAGTGTAACAAACTCACTTCTCAAACAGCCACGGGAAAAAAACACTCAACTGTAGCGACTGTATTTCTACTACTCCTCTGCTCAAACCAAAGATCCAGACATTATTCTATGTACAAAACTCCCCAACCCCCTCATCGCATATTCATGATATTTCCATCCCCCATTCCCCCCATTTTCACCCCATCCCCCCGTCCCAACGCGTGTATTAACCACTATGTATATATAAACTCAAAAGAAAAAAGAAAAAAAAACCATCAAAGCCCATGAAATCCAGTGATTTCACCATTCCAGTCTATTGTAAAAAGAACTCCAATCATTCAAGTGTTTCCCCTTCAAAGTAGTTTCATGGTAAAGTAAAAGAAAGAATAGATAGAATGCGCATTCCATCTCAGTTTCAAATTAACAATTAATGCCAAAGCTGCAATGAAGAAAAAAGAATTATCTCCAAGATGGAAAGTTTTTTTCATGCAGAGCAAAAAGTAAAGAAAAAAAAGCTCGTTGTTGCTGAAAAAAGCACATATACAAATGGTGTGGTATGGATTCCAAACTCCTTATTTTCTACCCATAACTTCCTTATGCAAATTGGAGGGAACATCGCAAGCAAGCCAAGTCCGGAAGAATTATCTACCACGAAAACGTCATCAAAGCGGGGTTCAACGCAAGTGGCAAGAGCAAATGACTGGCCGTAACCGTAGCCATGGGGAGAATGGCCACGAAATCCTTAATCTTCCAATCGTATGGAACGAAGGGTGCGGTTGCGAGGATAATCATGCCCACTATGCCGAGGATCGAGAAGATCATGGAGAACTTGAACTTCTTCAACACTTTGGGAACTTCAATGAAGAAGTTGGAGAATTCGGCTTCTTTGGAAGTTGCACCCCACGTCATGTCGATTTCGAACATGTGAGCGAGTAGAGCTTGTGAGACGTGAAGTGAGAGACCTCCCAAGAAGATCGCCAACATGATCGTCCACTTGAAGTTTTCGAAAAGCGCGTAGAGAAGGGATCGTTCGCCGATTCTGTATCGCATAACAGCGAGTGCGATGTTTCCAAGTCCGTTGAAGACAATGATGATAGAGAACCAAACTTTCCATGAATCCACGTAGTATTTGTCCAAGTAACCATTGAACCAACCGATTGCGAAATAATTGGCAGTTGTCATGATCCAGGCTGCTCCGATAGCATAGTAGGTACCAATGTAAGAGATGATGGTGATTTTGGATGTGAAGCGAATGTTGGAGAACAAGAATTTGCGGAAAAGTGGTGTGAATGGACCTTTGTAAATCCACTTGCGGATTGGGTAGAAGAGAAGTTCGTTACAGCCGTACGCGTATTTTTCCCATCGAGCAAGTTCATCGTAGACAGTAAGCGAGACTCCTTCCTTGAATCCATCACCAGCCCAAGCAGCGAGACGAATTGTGTAGCCGTTGACTTGAAGACGCAGAGACATATCGAAATCCTCAGACACGTGAGATTCAGACCAGAATTTCTCATATCCGTCCTCATCCTCGTATGAAACTTGTTGGATTGCAGACCAGCGAAGGATAGCATTGTGTCCGACGAAAGGAGCAACATCACCGTTGGAAACAGTATATCGAATAGCAGTGTAGATCAGATTGGTGAAGAAAGTGATACCATTTTCGAAGTAGGTGTGTACGACTTGCATGACACCGGAGGAGAATTGCATGATACCGACTTCGGGGGATTGTTCCATTTCGGAGCAGGCATCGAGTAAGCAATCGGCAGGAACACGAGTATCGGAATCAACTAGGTTTATTAGCATCCACTTTGCAACTGGAAAACATGTTGGTACGTACTCAACAAGATGTAATCTCCAACGCGAATATTTCCATCGGCCCATGCACGTCCATTGTCCTCGAGAGCTTCCTTCAGACATCTTTCGTAAGCTTGAGCTTCATCGGCTTGAGTCCAGTCGACTGGTCGTTGAATTAAGCACAGTTTTTCTTCAACCATACAGGAGATATGCAAAGCGAAGTTCATGTTAGAAGCCTATTGGAGCAAAATGTTAGCATTTAGTTGACATCATTGGTTGGTGGGAGAGTGGATAATTCTGCTTAATGGGCAGGAATGTGGGTATGTGCTCGTCAACAACGCGACGTCAGAAATCGTACCTTTTTGACTACAACAGCTGTTAGCAATGATCAAGTCGTTCAATGTAGAGAGCTTACATTTTCCTTTTCTGATGAAGTTGTCACCATGCTTTGGTCTTGCTACCCAGCCGATGCTGTGGTCAGCATAGAACTCGATTCTAGCACGTCGTTCCTCCTCATCAATAATCTGAAGACCATCATCATTGACAAACATATTGGCGGATCCACCTTGCAACTCATAAGTTGAAATGGCTTGCTTGATGGATTTGACAGTGGGCGCGATGACAGAGCTCAGACCTTCCTTGTAAACAGGGCATTGGATGGTGATGTGAGGAAGAGTTTGCCCCTGAATTCGTGGAGGTGCACGAGCTGAGTAGAACTTCGAGTTGAGGGTCAATTGTCGAACAGGACCGAAAAGTTGTGCCAGACATCCAACAATAACTTGGGCGAAGAAGAGGGTGAAGAAGATTTGAACCGGTGTCAAACAGAGGAGTGCCAGTCTGGTGTACTTTCCGTCTACTGCAACTCCCTTGGCAAGTTCTCGAGCTCCAGCACCCAACGATGTCATGATGAGAATGAGTGTCAGAGCAACCAGAACGGTGTTTTGCAAATGCAATCCACGCTTTTCCGGGATGATCTCTCCAGTTTCCTCGTCAATCTCGTATACTCCCGCGTTTGCTTCTTTCTTCTCATCTTCACCATCATCGTCACCAGTTTTCCAAACAAGCTCCATTAATTCCGACTCGATTGCTTTGGCACGCTGTACCAAGTGTAACGCCTCGTCATCCCAAACAACCAATAAAGCGTCTGAGGCAACAAAGGCTGCGAATTGATGTTTGCGAGCACGAGGAAGATCCTCAATCGTTGGAAGAATCTGAATGCGTAGACCATTAAGTAAGGGGACGTCTACAGCATCAGGCGACCATTGAAGGAAGGTTTTGATAACTCTCGAATTGACCGTCATTGCACACTAAAAAGTCAGTATAATTTCAAATTGGGATATTGGGAATTCCTACTTGAACATTAAGTGCTGCACAAGCCGCAGCGAAAGGGGAATTGCCCAATTGTGGCGGGCAAGCCATGTATGTGTTTTTCGACTTTCTCAGTAAAACACCTTCTATCTCTCCACTTCCGTCACTGACCCAAAGTTGTGAACATTGCTGTTGGTATAGGTAGTTTACCATAACCTCATGCTTGATGTCGTCTAGGAAAGTCGAGCTTTGCGTTGATCGGTTGGAAAGCGAATTCCTCGATGAACCAAATCTTGACTGAGGTGGTTGCAATTCCATATTGTAACTTGGTTGTGGTGAAGACGAAACGGGCTTTTCGGAAACCTCTTCCACCGGTTCCGGCTTCTTCGTCTTGAAGTAACTTCCCAAACCCATGATGCCGGTTGTTTGTTGAGATTATGATATAAAACGATAGTTCAAGACGTCTCGCGTCGGTTGGGGTTGAATTGAGGCGAGTACGTCTCCTTGAGCGAGTGACTTTGAGGCGAGGAAACTATGAGCAGTTCATGGGTATTAGAACTCCCTGGTCGACCTTTGTTGGTAGCTGCAGATCAACGAAAGTCGATGCTGGCCGAGTGGAGTAGATGTACCTCGCTCCTTGTATTCTTGCGGTGGGGTGGGAGGTTGGCGGGGGAGGTAGTGTCTTTCTCTAGCTGTGGACACCAATTAATCGTAACGAGAGTTGAGCAACGAAGGTGATGGGGCGAGAACCCTAGTATATCGATCTGGGATGTAAAAGTACGACAGATGAGAGAAAGATCGGAAAGAAAGGCAAGAAAAGAACAGAGCCCCCTGGTCGAGGGTGGCCGGGCTGGATGGACAGCGGCGGCGAGAAGCTACTAGGTATGCGGGTTTTGGCTGGGTTTCTCGCAAGACCAAGGGTTGCTGTCCAGGGTCAAATGTCGACTCCAGGGGGGAGGAAGCTTGATCAAGGATCCAAGGAGCGTGGGTTGTGGGTCTGCTATCTACAGTCTAGACGCGGGAGGGAGAAGTTGAAGGTTGATGCTGACCAGGTTCTTTATGGTATTGCTTTCTTTGGCCGGCCTGGAACTAGGCGCGAAGGCGTTTTGGGGAGATTTCTGATCGTTTAGATCTTTCTTGAGCAGTCAGAGACGATACAGCCACACGGCGCCACGATACCAGGTCTGCTGCCACTTGCAGGGGAGAGGGAGGAGGGAGGAGGGAGAGTGGAGGAGGGCAATCTGGAGGCGCGCGCACTGTCAAAACGAGTCGGGGCACTGGAGATGCTGGGTGAGTTGCGTGGTGTTGACGGTGTTTTCGTTTGTTTTTCGAAGGTGAAGAATAAGGTTGTGAGGTGTGGTGGGA
>JAPZOX010000822.1:0-23235 GCA_037952655.1 Hymenoscyphus sp. LP001
CCCCTAACCTGCTGCTGTACCCCATTTCCCCCCGCCTTCGTATCCATTCCTCCAGCCTTTCCCCAAGCCGCACCCCTCCATAGCGCAGTAGTATTTCCCTTCGTCAGCGCCGAGAACGTTCGCATAGTACTCGCCGCCGAGTTCCGGAAAAGAGGTGTACATATCGACGAACTCGTAGAGGGGAAAAGAAGGGAGCGCGTTGCGCGGGCCAGAGCCGAGGTGGGTAGTGTAGATCGCATATTTGTTTTGATTTCCCTCGAGGTAATTTAGTTAGGTAGAGGGAGGTCGATTGAGTGGTGTAGGACCCGATTGTTGGGTGTGGGGAGATGTTGAGGTTTGGATGATGGGTTGGGCTACCAGGTCCAAAATTTGGAGATCGCTGGAGCTGCGTAGTTTCGGCCTTATATTTCGGGCAATGACACCGAGAGATCATTAGACTGGGAGAGCGAGTTTTTCAATGCAGATTTTCGAATTTATCAAGAGACTCATATTTCAGAAGGATGTCTATATAACTTTTATCAACCTCGCTGCTGTATCTACTGCATCCCCGAAAAATCTCAGGTAAAAAGAATCGAAAACTCCCCCAACTCCAAATCGCTAACCCCAAAGATTTTGCTATTCAACAATACCACCCAAAACAAAAATTCTTTCCTCAATCATGGTCTCAGAAAAGTCTTGAAGACTTCAGACTCAGTGCAATCCTCCCATGGATATCCGATTCTCTTCAAGAATGATTCCAACTCCTCAAGCTCGTCATTCGGACAGATGATTCCAGTAAGTACCTTCCCGATATCACTTCCTGCATTTCGATACTGGAAGAGGGAGATATTGTACTTAGGTCGTAAGGTCGTAAGGAATTTCTCAAGAGCTCCTGGTCGTTCAGGAAAGTTGAACATGTATAAACGTTCGTGTTCAACCCCCGATCGACCTCCCACCAGATATCGGACATGAGATTTGGCAAGCTCGTCACCCGAAAGATCCACCGCAGTCATTCCACCAGCCGCGATACGTCCGAGTAACGATGTAAGTTCAGCATCTCGCTGCGCAGCTGGAGAGGTGAGCGAGATACCGATAAGTATATTTGCAATATCGCCAGTTGCGTATCGGTATGAAAATTCCGTTACCATATGAGGCATGATGGTTTTGATGAGCTCTGAAAATGCTCCTGGTCTTTCTGGGATACTGACCATGATCAAAGCTTCCTTCTTTTCTCCAAGGGCCGCACGTTCTGCAACGAATCGAAGTCGATCAAAGTTCATGTTTGCTCCAGATGCGATTGCAACCAATTGCCGAGAGGTATCTGCTGAAGGATTTGTTACAACATATTTCTTTAATCCAGCGAGTGCTAAAGCTCCTGCTGGTTCAACAATAGAACGAGTATCTTCGAAAACGTCCTTGATGGCTGCACAAGTCTCGTCCGTCGTAACTTGAATGATCTCGTCCACAACATCTTGGCACACTCTGAAGGTTTCCTCTCCGACATTTTTGACTGCCGCACCATCCGCAAAAAGTCCGACATCCTTCAAGGCTACTCTCTTCCCAGCTGCTAGCGATTGAACCATAGCATTGGCATCATATGTCTCAACACCAATGATCTTGACATGTGGAGCGATACGTTTAACGTAAACTCCAATGCCAGCAATCAATCCTCCTCCACCCACACAACAAAAGATAGCTTCCAGCTTTTGAATATTCGTTTGTCGCAAAAGTTCCATTCCAATTGTTCCCTGTCCAGCAATAACATATGGGTCGTCGAAAGGAGGGATATTCGTAAGGCCATGCAGCTTCTCCAATCGCCCACACTCTTCCTTTGCTGAGTCGAAATCCTGGCCATGCAGTACCACCGAGCCCCCCAACCGTGACACATTGAGATGTTTAATACTGGGCGTGCCCTTTGGCATAACGATTGTGGCAGGTATCTTGAGTTTCCGCGCAGAGTATGCGACGCCTTGGGCGTGATTTCCTAACTTCTTTTAGCTTAAGAAAGAAAAGATTGATTGTGACTCTTACCAGCAGAACATGCCACCACCCCCTTCCAGCTAACCTTTGGATCCAGATGTGCCATCTTGTTGTATGCTCCCCTCAGCTTGAAGCTAAACACCGGTTGCAAATCCTCCCTCTTCAATAAGACACTGCATTCCAATCGATTGCTTAAATTCGTTGCTGGTGTCAGCGGGGTCTCTTTGACGACTTCGTAAACACGGGAGGTAAGAATGAGTCGCAAATACTATCAATTGATTCTAGTAAGCTTCGATATCCCACACAATTGGGAAAATAGGATCGACCAACATCAGGATATCCATTTGGCAACAGAAATTCCGCCGGCACAACGCCCTCAATCTTGTTCCTGGAGATTTCGCTCGGCGGTGAAGGGTTGGTGGAATATTCTGTCAAAGATAGGGTATTGAGACTTGGAGTTCTTGGTCTGGAAGCTGATGGAGACGTGGTTCCATTGCCGTTGGTTTGGGCGTCGCCATTGACCTGCGTACCGTTCTCCATCCTTGGGTTTATGGATTGAGTATATTTTGAGGGTTTGTGTATGACGCGATACAAGATTTGTTGATCGACACTGACAGCTGCAGGTGGTGGGGCACAATCTTTTTTGGGCGAGTTCGGAGCTATCCCTGTCGCACCAAACATCGGGTCTCGGATCGAAATATCTTATTCCGGTAAAGTCCTCGATCGCTCTTTCCTTTCAAGTTTCCTTCTTTTCTTTCGAACTTGTAGACAAATGGAACCCATTTCTGGGGCTCCGGGTAGGTCTAATGTGGGTGAGGGAACTCGTCCTTCTCCAACCTCTCACCAGGGATGTTCAGGCTCCTTGGACCCAAGCATGGCTTCTACAGGGGATTTGTTTACCCAATTCTTATATTCATGGTATTCTGTTCTATATAACAACATCTTCATATATCCAAACCCCAATGTCTTGTGTCCCATATCTTCGTAACCTCATTTCAATAGGACACCGCCTCCTGCCTGCAACACCAAGGTGACTCCGGTGTATTCGTCCGAAGAAAACAACTAACCTCAACCACCCGATACTCAATATTCGCCCTAACATGTACTGCCTGAACGTGATCACTCTCAACAATCCGATCTATAATTCCCCCTTCTTCCTCAATACGAATGACATATTCCGCGACACTCGCAGCAGCAACACTCGGCCAAGACCCCTCTTGCCGTTTCATTTCCTTCAAAAGCGCCACTGCCTCTCGTCGAAGACGACCATTCCGACATTTGATAGCTGCAAAAAATAGGGGGAAAATGGCTCCCATCTCAAAGGTAAATATTTCCGTCCCGTTCTGGGTACTGAATTCTTTTCCACCCTCACACACCTTTCGTCCGAAGTTGATGATTTCCCGGAATATGCTTTCATACTCATAATTCCTAGTCTCTCCGCCAAAAACTCCTGTAGCGATAAGTATCGCCATAGTCTTCGAGTACATCTGTAGAACATTGGCAGCCCCTTCGGCTTTCTTCCTTGTGTATTCGTCGAATGAGGCAGTCAGGTGTCGAAAATTAACTTCCCACTGTAACAACGCCTTTCGAGCTGCTTCCAACTCTTCTGCTGGGATGGGATTTGGCTCCCAGTACGTTGCGATGCGAAATATCCATTTGAAATTGTGTACAAGGCAATTTGTTGCGTGTTCCAACGAAAGAAATCGAACTGATGTATCAGCAAGTCCCCGGGCCTGGCTTGGTGCGTGTTCATATGGAGCTTCGTCGTCAGCGAACGACATAGCTTGGAGATCTAGTCGATGAAGAACTTGGACGATATCCGAAGGTATAGTATCATTCTCTTCGTCGGAATTACTAGGTTGATAGTCGTTTGGACAGGCTCTGACTGGTTTGGCAGCTAGAAGCTTAAGTCCATGCTGTAAATGCAACCGAGCCATCTTGAAATCGCCAATCAAGTTCTCAAAACAGACGAAAAGAATACAAGCCACAAGACCCTGGATGAACTTCTCCCTCGAGCCGTTGAGACTGTCGGATATCAGTTTATGCGTGTGACTGACAGCTTTGTTATATTGTTGTAGCGCAAAATTCCGTGCTTCTCCCGCACTCATACTCGGCGAGGCATTCGATTGAGCAGCTTGAAATCCTCGATGGAGAGCACTCAACTACCATCACTTAGCCACGTTTCCCCCCTTAAGAAAGATAAAAAATAAAAAGCTTACAGAACAAATAGCAAAAAGCACAGCCGGTTCCGAAAGACTCAACTGCAAAACCCTCCTCGACCAAAAATCATTGCCGAAATAAACAGGCGAAACCAAGCTCGTACAAGAAACAAAGAATCCAAAAAACTGCTTCTGCACATCGTTTTCAAAAATGGGTAATGTGATAGCCGTAGTAGGACTCGGTCTTCTCGATGAACCAGTACTACCTCCACTTCCCCGGATGGGAGACTTGGAGTATCCGTCGCATGTTCGACCTGTGCGTGTGCAACGCGTGCAAGCAGGTTTCGTTTCATCGCATTTCACTTTCCTCTTCCTATCTCGGGTATTAGTAAATGGGATTTTTTACGTAGAAAGCTTGGGTACAAGGCTGAAAGCTGAACTAACCTACAAGTACTACATCCCGTCGTAGTACGGAGCTTAAAGCCCTGCAGAATCGGAATGTTGGAGCTGGAACTCATCTCCCTCCACCAACAACCTTCTTGACTTCTGTACGCAAAAACCTATCCCGTCAATGACATTCGATAATTCGACCCAGCAGCACGGTTACTCTCCGAGATCTGTGGTATGATGGTGTTGCGGACGTAAAGATCTCTTTGCTTTTTTCAAATTCGGTAGATGCCATCGCTGATAAATAAACGAACTGGGCAGTAGGAAGTAAGCTTATTGCGGCGGGAGGGTGGACGGAGGGGGCTTGGTGTTTAGGGGATGGCCCCCAAGGTGGGGTTTGGGATGACAAACTGCCGATGTGACCAATTGGAAGAGGCGAGACATGGGAGGAAAGTGGTTGGCGAGGGTTTCCAGGAGATCGGAAGGTACGATGGGGGGTTTGGAAAGTAGGAGTTGTAAAGTTTATTTTGCGTGTAGGGGAATTCGGAGGAGAGCGATGTTTTGTAAGAAAAGTCCTAAAAGGAGGCATGTCGTGTAGTGGATGTGTAATGCTTTAATGGAGAATCGAAGATATATTGAAATTAAACGACAAACAAGCAAAGAAAAGTAATTCAGCATCTTCTCGAACTCCTCGTCGTTTTCTAGAGAGTTGCCTTCTATTATCTAACTCAGATATCTATCCCCAATCTTCTTGTAGTTGAGAGATGGAATACCGTTCCTGTAAACACAACGCCACGCGTCTCGACTCCAACCTCTCGCATCGATGTTGATATTCAGGTGCTTGGATAATTGGAGGCTCATGGGAATTCTATGATGTGAGCTTTGGAAGGGATTGTAGAAGTTATATGTAGTGCAGAGGGTTTTGGTAAAGAGGTCTAGGTTGGGATTTGTATTTTGGGTCAAGAAGGGAAGTAGGTATCGTAATAGACTTGTAACTACATTCGTAGTCGCATGAGAAGTCATTACGTTCTTCAATGATCATTAAACGATCGCAAGCCCTCAGTGCCGGGTTTCTTGCAACACGCGAAGAAAAATAGCGATGCAGCTTCACGAACTTCTTGCTGTATCTTGGAGTGTCGTCTTCCATTCTCCATTTCCGATATCTGACGTTGGTCTTCTCGTGGTTCAGGGGTGGAATGCCGTGTCTGTAGACATCATGCCATGCGTCTCGATTCCAGCCTCTATGATGGATATCCGGGTACTTAGATAAATCAAAAGTCCCTGGAAAAGCGCTTCGATATGCAAGCGACAATGGATTATGCGTCCTCATGATACGGTACCGGTCGTCCATTCTATCCAGTGTATCGTGTCTTAGTCTTTGCACGTCATCGAGCAACACTCTCTCGAGTTCATTCTCGTAAGGCGAGTTGCCGTTCAACCTGTCTGTATACCAAGAGCTGAAGCGGTCCAAACGGAGCATATCTGCAGTTTTCGACGGTAAGAGATCCAATATATGCTCTACCCTCGTGAAGAGGAGGTCAAGGTGCTTCTGGATTCGTGGCTCTGCCGCATACCCATGTATTGTTCCCGTCATGATACTTGGCGCGTCTATAAACGTCCCCCGTTTTCCCTCGAACGTCTCCGTGAAATACATTTTAGCCATCTTCGCATTCCGTATCTGTAAAAACAGCGGAACGATGAAGGCGTAGTCCCGTTTTGCCCCTACGATCAATTGCAATAAATCGGCATTGTTTTCGATCGAACACTGGGGCAGCCCATCGTTGAACCATCTCGCCTTCTTCCTTTGGCCGAAAACCACGTTGAGAGACAGAAATCCATTCGCCCCTTTGAGCATCTCAACAAGAGCTCGAACTTTCTGGTAAAGACAGATTATTTGGCCACTGTCTTTTCTATCTGGAGCCCAGATATAAATTGTGACGTTCAGGCTATGCCAAGGGAGGTCACCAAATCCCCTGGAGATGGCGTCCGGTAGATCCTCTAGTTTCCATTGGATTCCTTTTTCCGCTCTCTTGGTGGTTCTTACCCTTATCCATGATTTGTATTGATATTCTGGGTGGACGGATATATTCATCGTTTCACCATTGTAACCAGACGGTACTTCGGCGGCTACTTCTGCGTAAATTCGGCGGCTTGTGAGGAGAATTCTTTGGTAGAGTGAGTGATGATTTGGTTTTTTAGGAAGCGATCGGCCGATATGTAGATGGGGTGAGAGGTGCTTCCATATCATTTTCCGGACCTCTCCTGGTAGAAGGGAGAGCATCCCGAGGCTCGGATCTGTTATTTCCATGTTGACAATTGAGCAAAATTCGGGTTCTGGATAAGCTCTGATTCAGAGTGTGTAGGTGTTGGTGTGCTCGGCCTACGAGCACAAGATGGTTTGGAAGGTGACTTGGTATCTGATCGTTTTAGTGTTAGGGAGATATGGGCAGCTGTGAAATCCTCTGCTGTAAAGTGACCAATGTATGTGTTTGGATCAAAAATCTGGAGGGAAATGGTTGAACATTTATGGTGAACTGGGTCAGTGACTCAGTCGAAATAGTGAAGATAGGTGTATTTGGAGCGAGTACACTAAAATAACCCGAAGGACGGAGGTGAATTGTACTAGTAGTGACTAAACACATGACAAGCACCTCTTTACTTCGTACGTTAACTATCTGAAATCAGAAAAGGGAGTCTAGACTGATCTACAACCTAGATTTATCGAAGTTGGGATTCCGAAAAGGAAAGGTTGTCCGACCATTGCGATGGAATGGTTTGAAGCTCCATTTTGGATGGGTGTCTGTACATGGCGGTTATATTTAGCGACGACTTGAGGACTGTGGCTTGCCTGTGGCTCAAGCTCTCTCGGATAAAAGAACTTCCCAGCCGAAGAGAATCATTACCTCACCACTCCACGTAGGGTCTGCTTCCCCTCGAACGACAACATTCGCGATCGAGTCTATCAATTCAAAGCAGGAGATCTTTCTTCTTCCTCAAAAATGTCGGGAAATCCACTCCCGTCATCCTTCGATGGAAACTCGTAAGTTGTGTCCTGACAATCCCCAATGAGAGGGGAGGGATATAAGCTACAATGCTAACCATCGTACCATTTCCACAGCGATTTCTACGAAGAAAACAATTGGCAGAAACTAACAAGACGTCTTAAGGAGGAACCATTAATTCCTTTCGGTATGCCACGCTCCCAATCACAACTCCTCCCAATTTCAACCCCCCTCCCACCCATCTTCCCTCTTTCTCTATCCCCCTCTCAAACCACCACACCCCTCAAACCCAAAGCTAACACCCCTCCCCAGGATGCGCCCTAACAGTAGCCGCCCTAATCGGCGCCCAACGCTCCATCCGCTCCGGCGACCACAACAAAACAAACCGCATGTTCCGCGCCCGAATAATGGCTCAAGGATTCACCCTCATCGCAATGGTAGCAGGCTCCATATACTGGGACGCCGATCGCAAGAAGCGCAAGGAGTTCGAAGGCGCGGTTTCGGAGCGAAAGGCCAAGGAGAAGAATGAGGCATGGATTAGGGAGTTGGAGGCTAGGGATCAGGAGGAGAAGGAGATTCAGGCGTTGAGGGAGAAACGGATGAGGAGGGCTAAGGGGAGCCAGAAGGTGGGCGAGAAGGTGGAGAGGAAGATTGAGGAGGTGGCGGAGAAAGTTGAGGAGGAGGGGAAGGGGATTATGGCGAGGGTTGGGGGCATTTTTGGGGATGGGAAGAAAGATGGGAAGGGGGACGAGCCGAAAGGTCCACCACCTACTGCAAATTCGATGGTTGAGGATAGTGAGAGGAAGACAAGGGGCGTTCTGGAGATGGTACGGGAGCTTATGAATAGTAGGAAATGAGAAACGTCATATCTTCCAGTGTATTTCGCATATATCAGGCGTTTTCTGGGTCTTTGAGCGTATGTCTTTTTCTGTATCATAGGTGCGCTATCAAGTGGACTAGATGTACAAATTCGCCATTCAATTTTCAGTTGTACGAGGCATTTTCTTTTATCAAGTTCGAAACAGGCTTTTCGTTTTAGAATCTAAGGGTCTTAACTGGTTCCAGGGTCGTGCCTTCCCATCTCGCTCTCGCCATGGTATAAAGGTCTAGGCCAAGGTAGGGGAACCTTAAGGTTGACCTCAAGTCCCGTAGTTTCTAAGGAGGTCAAATCAGGGAAGGAGCGACCTCGGCCTTCCGTAAACCAACAATTCAAGTTATCCGAGTGTGCGACCGAAGACCTTTTCCAGGATTTCCACTTGGTTCTCCTTCCCTCGATTAAAAAGATTTACTGCAACATAACTCACCCGATATTTAATAAGAGAGAAATTTGTATTTGATTTTTCATGCCTGTTTACCCAACGTAACTGAACTCTTTGTCTCACGATATTTTTCTCTTGATAACTTGGCTGGAGGTTGTTGAGCTACTCGTAGCTTACCCGCGAACATACGGCTTACTCGCCAGTATTTCTCCTTATATGTTAAATCCAGTCGTAAAATTGGTATTGTCCTCTCCTCTAGACAAATAACCCTCCTTTGCATTGAATCTCTTCCCCTCTAGGGAAATCTCAAGCTCCGAACTTTCAGAACGCATCGCTGAGAACTCAGGTGTGAACGGATATCACAAATCTCACTCGAGAGTCGAAAGCCACCCGTACCAAATTGAGGTCGAAGAAGATGAAGGAAAGTTTTCGTCATAGATTAATATTTAAACTCGCTATTTCCAATCGACCGCTCAAACGCTCATACCCAACCCCAGATCCAGAAAAACGCCCATCATATACAACAAACCATCAATTCATCGACCCCCCACTCCGATTCGCCCCAATCAACCCCGCCATCTCAAGCAACGCCCTATCAGCCTCAATATCTCCCGTCCCAAGGTTAACCCTCCTTCTCGCCTCCGCCTCTCTCTCCTCCCAATTCCATCTACTCCTCTGCTCCTCGGCCTCCGAATTTCCTCCACACCCCCAAACTTCTAAGCTCTCAATCTCAAATCTATCTTCGAAGTCGAATCTTCTCGTCTCGGAATTATGATATGCTCCCCCGGAAGATGTGTAATTATGAGTGAAAACTCCAAATTCAAATGACGAATCGAGCATCAAAGATACAGGACCGAGATTGACATGCGTAGCTAGACCAGAAGTTTGTTTTTGTTTTGGGTGCGGAGAGCCGAATGAGATTCCACAGTGGGAGGAGGGGGGTTTGGTGAAGGATATGTAATCTGTATTTAGATTTGAGGCGTGGAAGACCTCGTGGACGGGCTCGAGTTGGAAGAGTTTGGTCTCCACGTCGCCGAAACATTCTTTGTGGGTTGCGTGCCAGGGTTGGGAGATGTAGACTCCGAATGTTAGGTGATCGGATTTGCTGCTATCTGGGAATCGTTTTGGACGGAGGGTATCCGAGAAGGCTCGTTCTTGACCACCGGTTGGAGGATCGGATATTCGGTTTCCTGAGACGAGGAGGATGGTGGGCGCTCGCCAGTTGAAGACTTTGGTTTCGAAGCTTCCAAGGGAGAAGCCTGCGTCACCACCAGAGTATAATAATCGGAGACGTCGAAATAATGAGTCCCCGGGAAGGAAAAACGAGAGTTGTGAAAGTACATTCAAATCTAAAATTTCTCCTTCTCGTTGGAGGAGAGGTTGGTCTAAAGCAGGATCTAATGGTTGAGGGGCAGTCGATCCATCTTTTCGTTTTGTGAAATCGATGTTCTTGGAAAATAAAAAGTGCTCAAATAAAGGATTGAAACCATTGAAGAGAAAAGGTAAACTGATGGGTATCACCGTATTAAATTGATGGATTTTGACGCCGGGAAACTTTTCCACGTTCACAAATGCCGCTAGGATGTTGTCTGCTGTTTTTCGCAGACCTTCGAGGTGGTCGCCTGTTAGTCGGCCGGCGTGGCGGGCAAGACTTTCTTGGGTACTGAGTGGAGCGATGAGGAGGAGAAGCATGATGAGCTTCTTGAGGTTATCAGATGGGATGGAGGCTTGAGCAATAGGAAGATCTCCTTGTCTGAAAACCTCTATCGCATCGAGTGATTCCAAAGCTGCAAGAGCCAAATCATCGTCGTCCTCTTCTTCATCCTCCACACCTTCATCAATCGCAAATCCGGCAGCATGACTCCTTGGAGGATCATTTTGCTCTGGCGCTTGTGTGTCTGCCTCCGGGTCCTCCGCTTCGTTCGACTCTGGATGCCCTTCCTTTCTATCAAAGACCGCAAGACTCCGGAATAGCAATTTCGTCCTATCTCGATTCCCTTTCTTCAACACCCTCTGATATCTCTCCGACATGATCACCACAACCATTATCATCTGCTCGAAACCCAGTACCACCGGCGCATCTTGACCGAACGGAAAAGCCCCGAGGTATGACAACATCTGAAAGACAATCGAAGATACGCCAAGAATATCCGGTATCTCGAGGAATCTCGAAATTGTCCCTTCATCCAGAAAGGCAACCCCGCTGCGGTGTTCTGCGAGGCTCTTGAAGACATCTTGAAAGGAGTAGAGTTCGAGGGGGGTGAAGCATCGTTTCGCGAATTTCCGAGCCTGCAATGGATCGTTAGTTGGAGTTGGAAGTCTGCTGGAAGATACGGACCAGTTCGTGGCTCAGCTGTTCTGTTGATATACGCTTGGAGCTCTCGCCCGATTGAGCTTGACCCATGATTTAATACTATTCATAAATTCATGAGGGAATAAGGTATGGCCCAAGTCCAGCTTGAGGTTCTTGGGGAATAATTGTAGGTTGGGAGAAGAAATGTGGTAGCCTGGAATGGGAGCTGTGCTGTACTGAGAGCCTGGAGTTGATCTCAGTGCCCCGCCAGGTGGCGTGGTGGGGGCCAAGCAACAAAGGGAGACCTCAGACTTCATCTCCAACAACACCACACAATCATAAAACACAAGCGACATCTCAAAAAGGGGGGATTCATATCAAGCTGCCAAGGCTGCTTCATTAAGCAATGGCTGGAACGAGTGAATAGCTTCATTTCCATCAATATTATGTCGAAGGAATCTTCGAAGAGGCTCTACTGCCATTTGATCCTCTTGTCCCAGCCATTGGATTCTTGAAGCAACTTGAGATTAATCTTCCTCCCTCAAGAGCCATTTTTGGATCGTCAAGTTTCATTCTGTTTTTCCCATAAGTAACTTTACAAATTTTATGCCTTAAAATATTGAAATAAGTATCATAGTTTCTAAACTATATTTGCTGTTATGCTATTTTCTTGTTGCCTTGATACCCGCGTCTTCGATGAATGCACCAACAGTCGGAGGGTGACAGGGCGTCTAAGGTGGTGCCTTCCTCTGTGTGTTCTCTGTTCCGTCATGGATGGGCCGGGACCAAGATTGAGGCAAAGGGAGAAAGAGCGACCCTCGAGAAAACCCAACCCTACCTTAAGCACCACAGGCATAACCGCGTTATCTTTCCTTAGAAATACTATACCTAGTTCCCTGCCTTTTATCTCGACATAGCCTATGCCGAGAAGGGCGGCCTTGGGTCCAGAGCAGGTCTGGGGACTGGAAACGCACCTACGATATCCATTTCTTTTTGTCGTCTAAAAGACGAGAGGATGAAATTTTGTGTAAAAATTGGTTTGAAATTTCTAATTTCATAAGAAAGGGCGGTGATGAGATGATTAGTTGAATTATGAGATGAGGAAATAAAGATAAAACGAGAACTGGAAAGAATGAGAAGTCAAGACGGGTAGGGAAGAGGGAGTAAAATTCTTTACTTGTTACAAACCTCACTTTACAGATTTTATGAATCGGTCGAGGTCAGGATCGATACTTGAGAAAGCTTAGAAGGTGTGAAAAGACATCATCTGAGCCTAGGTACTTATACCCGGGATCTCTTTCCTTAGCAACACTATATCAGGGGTCATGCCTTCCCTAGGTTTCATCTCTGCTCTCGTCATGGCGGGACGAGGTTATGAAGAGGGAAGGAGCGACCTTGAGTCCACCGTATTTGAAGAATTTCATCTTGGTGGTGACTTCCCATTTTAAGATTCGGCTTCTGGCCCACAGTTGTCACTCCCTGCATTTTCTTGCTTGTAGGTCGTTCCTGTCTCAAGTGTGGAACTTTGCCACGCCAGAGATCTGAGGTGCTTCTAGACTTATGTGCACCTTCCCGCACATCAAACTCCCAAGTCGTTTTTTGAGCTACGCAGCAAACCCCTCCTTCTCCCGTACTCTAGGGGACCAACCTCATTTTCTTCTTCTTCTCTTTTGTTGAATCTATATTGCTACCTTTGTCTCTCCTCAATCGAGGAGAAAGAGCCCTTAGTCAATTTGGTCAGAGTGGCGTATTCTCTTTCGTTACCCTTATGCTGCTGGCTTTGTCTCCAGCACATTGGGAGAAAGAACTCTTAGTCGATTTGAAGACAATTGCATAGAGCTATTGACCAAGAACAATCCTTTATTTTTCGGGAATCAAGCATAAATTTATTCGTTTCTTCCTGCTATCACACTCAGAACTCTATCTCTCAAGTATCTAAACGCATACACTCCTCATCTTATATTTCATATCAGCACACTTTACCACAGCACTATGTCCGTCTTTTCCAACACCACCTCCAACATGGCCGACGAACTAACCCACCCACTCGCTAACCTCTCCCTAGCGGAAATCGAGGAACGCGACCCCTGGCCTCGTGCTAGACGTCTCCTCTCCCGAGAAGAGTTCTACGCAGGCACCCCCCACATCCTCCTCCGCATCACCCAACCCACCAACCTCGACCTTCCTTTCGTAAAAACGAATACCACCCATCCTCAAGGCAACAACCAGGAAATCTACGAAATCCACTGCCCCATCCGCATCCTCGAGCAATCCCCCTTCTTCCAAGCCCGTCTAGCATACGACTCCCAATCTCCCATCGAACTAGTTGAGGAGAAAGGATTAGTTTCTCGTGGTAGTGTGGGTTTAGTACTTACTTTTATGAAGAATGGTTGTGTGGATTTCGACAGACGCTTGTTCCGTCTTCGAATTCGGAATTTGGAGGTGTGGAGGGATCGAGTGTGGGATGAGATTGAGCGGTTGAATGAGTTTGTGAAGTTGGCTGATTTCCTTGGGGTGGATATTAGTAGTGCGTCGGACGAGATTGCGGAGGAGATGGAGAAGTTGTTGGCACTATTGAGAGATGCACCTACCGCTGAAGTAGTTGTTGAGTGAGCGTCACTTTGGTGGAATAGTATGGGAAACTAATAAAGGTAAGTCAAGTCGATAGATTTGCTTTACTTATCATTCGCATAGGGATGACTTGATATTCATTCGCGAAACCATCGTGCTAACATCGCATCATCTTAAACAGAGTTCAGGAGTTCCGGTAAGCTTCACACATCCCAACCCCCTTTGAGATAATCATAATACTCTCGTTCAATTAATAAATGTAAAATGTAAATATTTACCCCACCACCACATCTACTGATTTATCCACCCAAAAGACCTGATATACTCAATCTTTCCCACTTCACTATACAACCCCGAAATCCTACGTGACATATCATCGTATCCCAAGAATATATTTTTGATTCCTCCCAGGTGATATCACATATATGCGATTCCCATTCCCTTCCTTTCCCTTCATATGATAACCCAGATAATGAATGCGAAATAACGAAACAAAAAAGCAAATGCGAACTAGGTCTAAGCTTCTAGACGGTAGCGCGTTCGCTCTTGGTGTTGCTGGCTGCTCTTAGCTCACGTCCCTTGACGGACCATGGGAAGTGAGCGACGGGAATGACGAAGAATGAGTTCCTGTGAGAGATTGTAAGCCGAGGATCCAAGCAAGACAGTATGCTAAAGAAAAAGAGAAAACTTACGAAGAATCAGCAATACCAGCCAACGCATTATACCAAGCCAAAAACGCCGCAAACAACCCAAAATATCCACCCGCCTTCTGCGACCCGAGAAGAACCTTCCCAGTCGTCTCATCCGCCTCGAAATGTCCAATAGCCAGGAACAAGAATGCGAGATCAAGCGTGAAGAACAGGAGGAAGAATGCGACTGTCGATTTGAGCGTACAGATTAAGAGAATAAATGTAAAGATGAACCAGCCGATGAGGAAGAATCCTAGGGCGTTGTTGAGGTCGTTTACGCCTGCTCCTGTTGCGGCGCCGGTGGTTGCGTTTTTCGTGGCGTAGGCGGCTGCGATGTTGAAGCCGCCGGGGGTGGAGATGATTGCGTAGGAGAGCCAGAAACCGCCGTATGAGGAGAGGGCTGTGGCACCGAAGGTGTTTCCTACTGCCATTTCCCTGGAAGAATTGGAGGTCAGCTTTGAATCTCACAAAACTCATACGAAGAGTGAGAGGACTTACCACATGCCAGCAAGCAATTGAACAATTCCTCCATATCCATAAGCCAAAGCAACAGCAATATTGGCCTGCTTCACATCGCGAACTTGGATATTGACAAGTGAGAGGACGAAAGTGGTGAGCGCGAAAGCGGCCAATCCCAATGGAGCTGGGTTTGCGAATTTTCGGTGATCGGTTGGTCTATAGAGTCCTGGCTGGAACTCCCCTCCAAAGGCTGGTAAGCGTGCGGAATCTCCGGTGGTAACATCTATAGAATCTCCGAGTCAGTCTACTTCTGAAGGTATATGAAATATCTGAGGAGCAGAGGGGAGAGAGATTCTATGACAGCTCTGGGAGCCTTCTTCGCGAGGAAGGTATTTGTTTGGAGGATATGAGGACTTACGGGCAAGAGGGTTTCCTCCGTAGTTCCCGAAGCCTCGGTTTCCGTTTGTTGGGGCATTGTTGACGTGGTCATGAGAAGCTGTCCCGTCGTATTCCTTGTTGTTTACAGGCTCTGTTGACGTTGTGGTCGCCATTGTGATATTGTTATTTGGTGGTAAAGATGAAGATGAAAATGACAGCTCTGCACTTTTTTACTTTTCAGGTTCAATTGCTTGCGAGCAATAAGTGTTGAGCTCAAGGTTCTTGCGGCGAGTAGAACACTCTTTTTGTGGGTAATGTGGAGGATATTTGTGGTTCAGACGGGAGAAAGAAAAAGCTCGAGGGGCAGCGTGGGGATATATAGGAGAAATATGATGGGGTAGCTAGACCGGGGTAGCAGAGATTGTAGGGTTCCAAGAGCTCTAGGATTGCATATGGTGGGGCATTGAAGTATTGCGCTGGCTCTTCTTTTGAAGCTGATTGGAGATCCAGTGTGAAGGGAGCAGTGGGTGAATGAGGGGGCCGGCGGAGCGAAGGGTTTCCAATAGAGATGGAGATTAACACCAACGCGGCGAAAGTGCTTGAGATGCACTCATCTCGTCTGCTGGGATGTAGGTTAAGGCTGTTTGGGTGAAGCTCGACAAGACAAGGTACCGAAGGGGGAGTGAAGATCACCAACCCAGTGTTACCTTTCCAGACATGGCCGTCATAGAACCCTGACAAATAAATGTCAACAATATCAGATCCCCGCAAAAGCTCCGTATGCGAGAATGCTACCAGCTTACGCCTGCTTTCCCGTATTTAGCTTGTGTCCGATTTGAAGCCAGAGAAGCCATCCATGGATGCTCCTTCTGTCCTGCCGAACCGTGAATGACACAAGACTAGTGGAGACATTTTTAACGCCGGACCCTCTCACAACGTCTTTGACCAATCTTGTCAATGATGACCTGGTGCCGAATCCTCGGTGCGGAGGAATTGGAATTCCAGTTCCCACCATGGGTGCCCGTCCGTCTTGGGGTCTCCAGATTTCAAAGATCTCCAGTTCTCCGGTCTCCAGACTTTGGATTCGTGGCGGAGGTCCAGATCAGGCCACGGGGTCTTTTCCGGCGTCTTCCTGGAATCCGGTTCCTGCCAGACATGTTGTACACTGACTGGTGACATTTAGGCATGAGGATTCCGGTTGAAGCGTACGCTCGTGTTAATGGTGTTGCGAGGCAATTCTTCCCGAGAGCTGCAGCTCTTTCGACATGGAAGAAAACATGACGAAAAAAATGCTGGAAACTGGGGTGACATGCGCCATGCAAGACCGAGGTGGGTGCAAGCTTCCGCCTATTCGCTTAAGCTCAACACTAGTCTTCTTAAGGGGAAGAAAAGGGGGGCCCGGGACGGGAAATCGATTATCCCCAAATCAGCCTATTCGAACCTTCGGTCTTCTCTCCTTCTTTGCTCAACACCACCTCGACACCCCTCACCCCACCTGCATCGTGTGGTATTTATTCTCTTCCCAGACTCAATGGGAACTTAGCGTCCAGTCAGCCGCTTGCTAAGAGGCTGTCAATTATACCACAATTTCTTCAATTAATTTACTTTGAACAGTGCTGTTGGTCTTTTTCTTCCCAACCCAATGTAGCACCATAGGCAACCAGGAGTATCCTAGTACCAGCTGAAGAATTTCGGTTCCTTTTGGGTTCGTTCACATGGTCAACACTGCCACCTTACCCCGGAAGTCCCGGGAAACGAGGACTGGAAGCTCGAGTCCTGAGGAACAACGAACGTGGTTTGGTGCCGGTGAGACTTGAACTTTCTTTTCTTTCTGTACGGGGTAACGGAGCACCTGTGGCACCCCGCATTCTCTGGATTCCATTGATACTGTACCAAACGGGGAATTTGTAAGGATTGGATACGTCTGAAAACATTGACTTGAAAAGAAATTTGCTTGGCTGACGACCACTCAACGCTGATCGCATGCCAAGCATGATTCGATGGGCATCCCGAGTATCTACCCTTGTATGGCTTCAACCAACCGACGAACACCTCTCCCCTCCTCATTACTAAATTTCTCCTCACTTTCCAACAGACAGGACACTCCACCTCCACATCATCAACAGCCTGTTTCAGGAAACCGATCATCAACGTGACACAACAATTGTGGATGAACACATCGCGAATGGGAATCGGCTATGGCAGAATACAATACAATACATCGACATGGCTCCATGGGGCCCGAAGAGTGGTGCCACTAATGTGGCACATAGATCATCAAGTAAAGTACCCACCACATTCTTCGTCTTATAAGTCTCGGAGAGGAACCTCATTAAACACCAACCTTTCTGCATGGAATTCAATGGCGCTCAATTCAACCCCTTTTATTTCCAATGCTTCACCCAATTTTGCTTTCCCAGCTCTCATGTCGTCCCAAAAAGCGTTGCTTGCCAAGTGATGATGACTCTTGATCAAGCATCAGCCACGAAGCCCTCCCGTAGCTTGGCCTGCACTTCGGAGGCGTCGGCATACCAATCGGCTTGTCAGCGTTGCGAGAAAGGAACTTGAGATGGACTTTTCTACGCGAACTGAAAGGTTACACACTTCCACAATCGAGGCTTATTTCTTAGACCAAAGGAGTCTCGCCAAATTCATTTCGCAAGCTGACGTGCAGAATGATCTGATGTCAAACTTCGATATTGTCACGCATATTTCTCGCGATGGATGAGATCTTTCTGTATGGAACCGGATGAATGGAAAAATTTCCCAAGATTACGGAGGCACGCCCATAGCCGCCTCGATACGCAACACTTTCCGTTTTACAGGTAGCAGATATGCTCCGATACCGAGTTATCACCCCATTGCGCTCACTTTTCCGTGGATGTCATTGGGGTTCTTTTTCGATGGCGTTTTCTCTGAATGGAGACAGGCTGACAATACCTGGTTTAGACCCCGCTTCCCCGGCCTGGGATCTTCCCCCGCTCCTCCACACAACCCCGACTCTTCTCCAACATCCCTCGGAAAGCCTTTTTTGGTCAAGAATAGCGTTTCCCTCAAGAACCCAGTGCTTCAGGCACTGTGCTCAGGATAGGCAGTAAAAGCGGCAATAGGGTCGTACCTGCCTACTCTCTCGTTGTCCCATCTCTCTGGGGTAAGTTAAGGTGATTAATTCGAATGATTTGAACAATGAAGTGCAGTTATTCCAGCTCTCTGGGTTAATTGCCCGGAATTGCCCTAGAATGTTGGAATAAGGTAAATATTTGCAGCGGCTTTTATTGTCCACCAGAAGCTAATGGACTTTTCTCATGCTCATGCTGTCACCAGTTTTGGAATGCATTCCCTCGGTTGACGGTGATCTAAGGATTGCTATAGGTACCGAAAAGATAATTTTGCAGAAGCTCTCGATAATCAAATTAATGAAACGAAAGGCACTCTTCAATCTTCTTTGTTCTCGATTTGTTCTATTCAATTTACTTTCCTGAAATAGTAAAATCTTATGTCTATCTTTATTTGATGATTTAACACGATGCTGAAATTCATATAAGCTTTGATATCTCTTTAAGAAACTCTGATCGTATTAATATTTATTATGTTAATAAGACTAACGTGGTACACCAGGACCCCGGACACCCCAGGACCCCGGACACTTTTCCTTACCCTACCACCTAGATGTAAAATTAAATCACTATAACATATAACATTCACTTAAACTACTCGAAATCTGATGAACTAATTACATCTATAGCTTTATAACACGTTCGCGTATTATGACTACTCTTTCTGCAAGTTCTATAACGTCGAATAGTCGATTACCCCTCATTTTGATCACTCTTCCTAGAACACTTATCCTTTTATACTTACTTCTCAGCATCCCGCTGAGCCAATATGTCCTGTATATCCTCTATAGTAAGTGCACCTCCTTGACAGACCCGGGTCTTTTTAGCCCTACGACGTTTGCTAAGTGCCTTATTTGCCTTACGAAGAGTCCGGACTTCAGCTGTTAATAAAGTCATCTTATAAGCCATTATCTCTGTGCCTTTAGCTAATACAGCTACTATCTCGAAAATAGGGGTTGGCGAGCTTCCTTAATAATGTGTAATACGATTTTTAACCAGAGTTGTTTACGAAAGAGCTTTAGTTAGGTTACGAGGCGTCTAGGAGACCTAAGAGTTGGTATAGGCTAATAGGGTGCTTGGGGGTGTTGGAGTCCATAACTTAACATCTAGCTTAGAGATCACAGCCTGGGAATCTAGAGGTACTAGACCAGCTCTACAGAACCCGGCTTTGGCGTTTTAGGTTGTAATTGACTGGTTATAGGCTATATAAAAGGCTATAAAGAATTCGACCTTAGTAATATGATTTATATAAGCTTTAATAAAGGTCTTAATTTGACGTCCGTATATACGTTTAAGAGTACTAAAACATCTAACATCGAGTGGCTGGGTTAAATAAGATGAATGAGGAGGTAGATAGAGAAGAATTATGTTGTTGGCTTTGTAATACTCTTGAAATGTAGCTAATTCGTAACTTTCGTATCCATCTAGTACTAACATTCAATATGGCCTATATACGTAACCGCGAGTATATTTATCGAAGTGTTCTAGCTATTCGAGACCCGTCTTATTGTTGGTCTATCTATTACTTGTCGGCTTTATAACCCAATTGTGTGGTAGGCCGCCCTTAGTATACTAACTAGTAAGGTGGTTTTTTGCTTTAACCACTAAAAATGGCGGTATACTCGAACCCTCCCCATTAATATATATAATTGCTGTAGCCCATTCTCGATTACCAGGTTGAACAGCTTTGCCTCTACTACGTCGATCGGCGCGTGTAACAACCATAGCAGAGCTAATTATGCCTATCATAAAGCCGGTCTCGTTAAAGTTCCAAAAGTCGCAGTCTTGAATGCTATATTTCGCTCGCATATTCTCTACTAGCCGGAACCATGCTCTAATAAGCTCGGGATCTTCGCACAAGGCTCTTTGAAAGTCGTAAACGCGATTAAAACGCGTCTTTAACTCTGGACGTTGTTATATAAAGCGTTGAGCCTAGTTCTTTCCGACGCGTTGTTCTCTACGCGACTCTAGTATATGATTTGCTATATCTTCTACACCAGCTAACCGAGGCCCAAATCCTCTTGTATCCAGATCAAATATATATTGAACAATCACTTCCTCCTCTAGTTCAGTCAACTTATGACTTGCTGGTCGACGTTCACTAAGAGTTGTATAGCCGCTTATTCTGTTAGAAAGCGTAGATTTAGGTACTTTATATATCTTAGCAGCAGCGCGACTACTAAGTTTTTTTGTTGTTCGAATAGCTTCGATAGCTAAGATGATTCGTGCTTCTTAGGATTGGGTTTCCATTACTAATTGTTGAGAAATTGTATGTTAAGGTTAGGAGGTGGTGGGGTGAGGAAAAGTGTCCGAGGTCCTGGGGTGTCCGGGGTCCTGGTGTACCACGTTAGAGATAATTTAGGTAATGTTATAGTAGATGTACATGTACATAAGTTGGCATTCGTGATTATCTTATTTTTACTGATGTTGTATGGATGTATTTAACATTTAGACTCTTATAACCAAATAACGCAATTTTTATCAAAAACAACTGGCATTTATCACAACTTTTTTAAGCTTTTTGTTAACGTAATCAATTTCTGGGGCAAAGAGTTCAATTCTCTGCGGTCTCCAAAATTGCCCATTGTCCTTTCTATAGTAGTCTGCCAGAAAAGGGAAGGGGTATATAAAGGTCCTGCTTTCGTCTCCTCCCAACAAACACAATACCAACATGGTCCTATGGCTAGACAACGGGTCCCGTATTCTACCCGAGGATTCTACTCACGTACTTTGCTGCCTCGAGGAAGAGAACTCGAACCTCGTGCTCGGATGGTAGCAACATAGCGCACTCGATATGCATTTTGGTGATATACATGTGGTGATAACGTGATCGTGCCTCCCGCAGACTTTCCTCTTTGCAACATCCCACGGTGATCAGATCCCGGATCCGCTCTACGATGAGTTAACCAAATGAAAGATTTCCCAATTTGGTCATCCCCCACATATTCTACAAGACGGGCCACATCTAAGAAGTGGCTGATACAATGCATCCGTGGAATAAGGGCGACGACTGGATCTGACTCCGCGGGCATCTCTTCTTTAAGGCAGATGTAAAGGAAGGTCTCTATTGAGGCGTTGGAGATGACACCATTCAGTATTTCGAGGTTCACAATTCCTTTCTTCCCTTCCATCCATTGATCGGAGAACATGGCCCGTAAAACTGGTGATTTTGCCGTCAGAAATCCCCTCGGTACATTTCGATATATTAACGTCTTGTTTGTTTGTACGAGGATATAGATTGCGAGAATCAATGTTTCAAAACATGGAAGGGAAGAGACGAAGCGATAATAACACACGTGTACTTGACTGGCAACTCCGGGTGCAAGGAGGAATTGCAAAAATGATTTCCTGGCCGTCGATATCTACTTTCTCCACTACCCGGAGAGTAATATTGGGACTAGCGTACAGCGGAAGGATTGTGCTCAGAAATAATTGAGGTTCAGTGGTGGGGTGCGATTGAGCGGCCTTTATTGTAGAAACTTGGTTCGTGGTATTTTTGCGTAACTTAATTAATGTAGGTAGGCGAACAGGCTGGGTAGAGTTGTTGACCTCGCTTGGTTGCCTAAAGGCATTTGGAGAACCGTTTGCCATAGTTGTTTAGAGAGCGTTGAAGAAGCAAATTGGTGGGGGTATGCGGGTTGGAGAAAATTTTAGGTTGTAGTTTGCAAAAAAGGGCGGCCATTAAATCGACGCCCACCAGGGGGTGCACTCATTCGTGAGACAGATTATGGTTAGTGCTTAGGAGCACTACAACTCACCTAAGTAGTAAACAATTAGGGCAAACCCTAACTGATTTACTTAAATTTCTAGCTAGTATTCTACTAAAGATATTCTATCTAGAAAGGGTAAAAAGTTGAAGTAAATAAAATAATTTTATATTAGTTTAGTATTCCTGAACTAAGTATAATCTGTCTTACGAATAAGTACACTCTCTAGTAGCCCTCCGTCTTAGTAAATCGACGTCTACTACACTCGCTTAGAGAGGGTTCTAGGCTTCTATACGCTTAACGCTACTACTCTTAAATTACTTTAATACTTTATAATAAATAATTTATTTAGAGTATAATAATATAACGTGGTTTATTACCGAGTCGGACACTGAAAATACATACAAAAAACGTCTGTGCGACCCTAGTAAAAATCTGTAATTCTTAATAAAAACTAATAAAATTAAAAAATCTACTTTATTACTATATAAATAAGTAATAATAAAATTTTTAGACGCTTACTAGCTATAACTAACGATTCGCTTAAAATTACCTCTGTATTTATAGATTTTTTTTAATTTTTTAATAACTTAGCTATTATAATTAGTTAGTATCTAAGATTTCTAATATTATTTATATATATAGTAATAAAGTAAGGATTTTAATTTTATTAATTTTTATTAAGAATTATAGATTTTTACTAGAGTTATATAGACGTTTTTTATATATATTTTTAGTATCCGACTCGGTAATATATCCGACTTAGTAATAAACTACGTTATAAGAAATTTATTAATTAGTATTAGAATAATAAAGACTAATAAAAATTAGCTTTAAAAATATAAAACTCTATATATAGTCTAGCTAGCTATAAAATTATCTTATAAAAATACTATAAAATAATAGTATTAACGTAGTTTATTAGTACGTCGCGTATATTAGTATACCGCGTACTTTTTCTTATTTTTCTATCTTATTACTTTAATACGTGTTTTCTCTATAATAATAATACTAATTTAAGATTAAGAAGTACGAATTAATATAGTAATAGAAGCTATTCGATCTATAAAAAAAATAAGTCGTAGACGCGCTACTAAACTCTATAATATTATCGAAAGTATACTCTATAATTAAATAAATAGTATATCTCCTTATAGCGAATACCGGCCTAAACTACTTAAATTAACTAAGTTAGAGAAGGATATTATTATTCGATATATACTTGATTTAGATACTAGAGGGTTTACGCCCTAGCT
>JAPZOX010000823.1:0-23214 GCA_037952655.1 Hymenoscyphus sp. LP001
AAGCGTGTCTAGAGTTCTAGGCAGCGCTTAACAAAGTTAGAAGCCTAACGCGTTCTAACGCGTAGCGCGTCGCGTACTTTAAGAAGTCGATTTACTATATCCTCAACTATAGATATCCGCGGAGGAAATCCTTTTGTAGCTAGGTCGAGGATATGTTGAATAAGCACTGATTCCTCTAGCTCGGTTATTTTCCGTGAATTAGCTAGAATATCGCGTTATAAAGATATACTAAGTAAACGTCGACCTAGCTTCCGGTGATCTATAGAATAGGTCCTCGTAGTAGCTCGAGCATGTAAATTTAGGTCTTTTTACATAGCCTAGATAGCTAAGACTAACCGGCTTTCGTTATTTTTCTAAGACATCGTTCGTTATAGAGAAATTTAATATTTAGTAGAGGTGTAGTAGAGGCGCGGGGTTTTAGCTAGTTCGCTTATTTAGCCGGTTCGCTATATATACACGTTAAACTATAATTATATTATAAGCAGCCTAGCTAATTAGAGGCCGTTTATATATAAGTAAGCGATACGGAAGTATAAATCGAATATTAGTTTCTCTAGTCTAATATATAAAGTCTTATTCTAAGCCTTATTTTATAACACTACTAATATTAAAAATCAACTCTACTTTCCTAGAGTTAAAGCTATAATTAGACTTCTTTATTTAGAAAAGTTTTAAGATCGATATTAAATCTTATCTTCTAGATTATAATATAGCTTAGAAAAAGAAGAGAATAAAGTATTATAGTAAATTAAAAACTTATATTAGAAGAAAGAAGAACAGAGTAACTTACTATAGGAAATAGCAAGTTTATATAAAGCCTTTAGTTATATAATCTATCCTGTTTTTAAGAGCCGCTTAGCTAATCATAGTATACGTACTAGCTCTCGAGGTATTACTTATTCTTAGAATACTAGGAAACCTACTTCTATTAGCTTCTATAGATATTAGTAGAGCGCTAACTATAACCCGAGGTATAATAGATCGCTGTTACGTTTCTAGATTACTAATATTAAACTACTAATATTTAACCTTACTTAATTAAAACAATAGCAGGTAATATACTTAATCTAGATAAGCTAATTAGTAGTGTCTAAGAGCTACTTATAGCTCTTATTAAAGTAAAGGCTATAATCGTATCTAACTCTTCTAACTCTTCTATAAGCAAACACGGGTCCTCTTTATATAAGAAGACCTAATCTTAGAAAGAGGTTAAAATAAACATTTTATAAGCTCTAGAATATATTTATTCTAAAGTAGCACGCCTATAAACGATACTAAACCTTAAAGCGCCAAAACAAGTAGTAGAAAGAAACACTTCTAATAATAAATTTCAGAAGCCTAGTAACGACAATCCTACCGATTATAACGACTAAAAACCGCCTAAGGCAATTATAACTACTAATTTCAACTAAAACCACTCTAATAGAGATATTAAGATTATAACTAGCAACGTTGAAGAAAAGACCCTCGATAGAGATATTAAGATTCTAACTAGCAACGCTGAAGAAAAGACCCTCGATAGAGAGGTTGATATTATAACTAGAAAGACTAGCAGTACCGATAGAGGTGTTAAGATTCCAACTAGCAACGCTGAAGAAAAGACCCTCGATAGAGATATAGAGATTATAACTAGTAACGCTGAAGAAAAGACTCTTAATAGAGATATTAAGATTCCGACTAGTAACCTCGATATAGAAACTCTTAAAAGAGATATTAAATTTCCAACTAGTAGCTCTAACGAACATCTAAATATTATATAACCGCTTTATTAGAAAGATATTAATACTTTAAATAATAGTTAGTAGTTAAATAATAAGATAATTAACGCTTATATTTGTTTTCTTAAGATAAAATCAAAAATTAGTATATACTTTATATTAATATTCTTTTTCTTAAAACTCGTCTCTAGGAATTTATCTAGTATTAATTTCAAGGTAGTTAGACTATAGACTAAGTTAGTTAATCTCTTTAAGTAGAAATATACTATATATCTAATATACTAAGCTAGGAATCATTAGTCTCTTACGATTGTTTCTAGTCTATTAGCTTTAAATTTCTCTCTATCTCCGATAATTATTACTATTAATAGTCTTAATTAAATCAGAAATCTAATTAATTAGTTAATATTCGATCGGCTCTAAGAATACGTTATTAAAGAAGCTAAGACTAAGTTAGAGTTAGATATTAAATTAGAAGTTATACTCTAGAAACACGCTAAGCATCTTCTAGTCTAGTCTAATTTATTTAACTATAGAGTTTTTATACTACTCTTTCTTAAGCAGTTTCTCTAAGACCTAGACGCTTTTATATCTACTTATCCTATTACGATTAATTCTCTTTAAAGCCGTTGTAATATTCGTAGTACTCTTCCTAAGGCTACTTCTAGCCTAACAACTGTTTTCAAGTTCAAGGACATAGGAAAGTCTATAGTCTCTATAATTAAAGATTTTATAGCTTATAATACTAAGAATATCTATAAGCGTGGTTACTTTAAGACATAGATCTAATCTCTTCTAGAGATCGACTAAGAGTAAATTTCTAAGAATATAATTTAGCTGGGAAAAGATCAGTTAAGAGCTTTTGCCTTTTTAGACTACTATAAAGGTGTCGCTAGAGTATATATAGTAGAACTAAGTCGTTAGAAGTTCGTCTTTCTAAAAGTTTAAGAGGTTCTAAAGAACTCTTCTTACTTAGAGGCTGAAATCAAAGATTCCTTTTAGTATACGATCGATTAACTACTCTAGGGTTTACTCTCGTATTATATTAGCCCTCCTCTATTACTAACTTATACTCTAATAATTAATACCGGCGAGAGGCTTAAACGCCGAGGAAGTAGTAATCTCTTAGATATTAATTAAATCTATTAGTATTTAAGTAGTATTAGTAGAACTCCTACGCCGATATATATCGAAGATATATATCTTAGATTAGTTAATCTTATTCTTACTAGATATAAAAAACATTAGCTTTTTATACTACTAAGCTAATAGAAAAAACTCGAGTAGTATATATAGATATATTCTAAAAAACATTTATATTACTTCTAGTCTATTCGCTATAAAGATCTACTGCTATCTTCAAAGCTACTTCGAGAGTAGAGAATTAACTTCTATCTAGAATTTTATACTATAAGAGAAATAATAATCACTTTACTTAAAACTTACTACTAAGTATAAAATAATAGACTAAATATTATAGAATCGGTTAATTTTAAGTTTAGTACTACGTTAGATATACTAATTAGTTATACCTAGTATAAGAAGAATAGTTATAGTTAGTACGTATTAATAGAAACCGATTTTATATTATTAGATAGAAATATTATTACTAATATCGTACCTTTCTAGGTACTAGCTTTATCTTAGACTCTTTAGAAGACGATATTAGTACCTACTAAAATAGAACCTTCTAGTCTAATAGATTACTTAGGTTTGCTTATAGATCTATATAAATTTACTTAAGTAAGTAGCTAGGATAAAACCGATCTTTCTATAGCTTTCGTAGACGAGACTTTAAAAGCCGAAGAAAGAGTACGAATTATATAGATAATAGTATAATATTTTATAGTACTGTTTATTACTCTAAAGAAGAACTTACTAAGACAGACTTATAAATATCTATCTAAATTTATAAAATCAGTATTAGAAATACTTACTTCTTTCTAGGAAATAGAGTAAAGATCTATAATTTATTCTTTTAAAAAGTCTTTATATCTTATCTAACTTGCTTAAATGTTTCGATAGAAGGAAGCGGTAATAACTAACTAAATAAAAGAAATATAGAAGATACGACGGCGTAAGAAGAGCCTTCTATATAAGAGGGAAATAGTAAGAACAAAAGCGATAGATTACGTGCTAGCTTAGCTAGGAGACTAAAATACACCGTAGAGTAGACGTAAACTATCTAGGCTTATAGATAAAGAGAAGACACTATATACTATTAAGAAAGTATTTAGTATTAATATAATCGTACTTCTATCTAAAAGTAGTACTTAGAAGAATTACCTTACTTTTCTACGCGGAGAATCTTATTTCAAAACCCTTATAAAACCTATATAGCCTTTAGAGTAAGTTGTTAAATATTCTAATCTTAATATTTCAAAGCTAATTTTAAAAAGGTATAACTAATTAGTTAGTAAGAGCTTAGAGTATTTTATTAGATAGGTTCTAATTCTCTACCTAGGAGTAGATTGTATTAAAGATTCGTAGGTAATTACCTTCGATTCTAGTACTAATTAGAGTCTTTAGAAGAAGGAAATATAATCTCTAAGCGAGGGAGTATCGGCGAAGAGGAAGTTATTAGAAGATATATTATAATTACTAAAGAGGATTAAGATTAAAAAGTGAGATAAAAGTTAGATAATTCCTAGAAATATTTAGTATAATATAATTTATTCTACTCTCTTATTAAGTTTAAAGTATTATAGTTAAGAATAGAAATATAACTTATATTATTTCTAACTCTTAGAATAAGCCTATGTCTCTTAGTATAATAATCTAACGTACTCTTTATTTTCTAAGACTAGATAGATTTTATTAATTATTTTAAACAATCTCTAAGTCCGGCTCTTTATATATACTTTACTCGTACTCTATATAATTCACTTAAATATATTTATCTCTCGCTAAGTTATTAGTAGAAGTATATCTATTAGTATCGGAAGATAGTATAATACGACTTTATTAAGAGCGGTTAGTATTAAGAAAGAGTATTATAGATAAGAAGGAACTCTAGGTAGATTAATTTATCTTCGAGAACTAGACGATTAATTACTATAGTATCTTTAGATAGAGAGATAGAGAATTAGAACTCTAGAGATTTTAGGTTATATCTTCATAGATAAGTATAGAGGTATATAGTCTTTAATTTATTCTTTAATATAAATTAATATACTACTTAAAATAAAACTTATAACCTAGATAGACTTAATTTTATAACAAAGATTAATATAATCTAAGAAAAAAGAAATAATTCTTAGAGTTATATCTTAAAAGTAGAGACTATTTAAGATTAGCTAATAGCTTTAAGATTCCGGAATTTATCAGCTTTTATTAGAAAGAGTAATAGGCTTAAGAATCACCTATTTTTCAAAATAGTAGCGTCTTACGTTATTAACGTCTTACTATCGAAGTTCGTATTAAAAAGAAGGACCTAGAGAAATAGCTGCTTAGAACTAGTACTGAAATATACCTACGCTGCCTTTAAAAGTCTTAGCTATCTCCTAGTAGTTGTCTTAAATATTATATTTCTATAGTTAGTAACAAGTTTAAGCACTTCCCGACTGTTATATATATTATAATTAAACGAAGGTTTAAAAAAGCTTGTTTCTAAAAAGATCTAGAAAGCCGCTGAAAGTTAGTATAATAAGTACGAAATATAATAAGTATAAAATATAATTTATTTCAAATAAGGTTTTAGTATACGACTTGTTTATATTCTTAAATATAATTAATAGATTAACTTATAATTAAGATCTACTTAAATATTAAGACTTTCGAGAAATTCAAGCTACTTAACTAAGAACTTCGACTAGCGATATAAGTTACTAAACTTTTTAGTATCTTCTTTATCTTAAGATTACCCGAGGTAATATTTCCTCTAAAAGAACCTACTCTTAAGTATAAATTAAATAAGTAGAGGTTATATACTTTTTATAACTAAAAACCCAACTTCAACTTCGGCGAGCTAATAAGCTTATATAACTTATATAGGCACTAAGGAAACTCTCTAAGGAAATTAAAATCGAGGTACTATAAACTGTTTTAATAGAAGCTAACTTACTCTAAAGATAATAACTCTAATAGTAATCAAAAGAGAAAGAATATATATATAACGTAATATAAAGTTTATACTAATCTAAGAAAGTTTATCTTAGCTAGTACTAGTCGTTTAGTTAGCGCGAAAGATATAACGTCTGTTCTTATATAGCGAGACGTACTCTATAATAAGATAAGTTATAGGTACTTCGAATTCAAGCGACTCTAAATCTACGAATATATTAAAATTCTATTATATTTTTATTTTAGTTACGTTATATACCTCTTCTAAACACTTTTAACTTATTAATTCTGAAAATTTTTATCGCGTCGTCGCTGTCTATCTAAATTATAAAAAGCCTCTTATTATAGTATAATAGAACCTCTCGATCTACGATACTACTATTAAGCTCTTTTCATCTTTTAAAACTTATAAAACGATGAGATATAGATCTCCGAGTTTTATTATAATATAAAAACGTTTCTCTTAATATTATAGTAGCTAGAGCGCGCGCTGTTATACGCTATCGCTATATAGGCTAATATCTTCTCTAATTAAGCGATTAAGAATCGTAGTTAGTAGCGGTGTAGTTATAGTAGCCTCGGTAAAACTCTAATAAAATTTATATCTACTAAATATATAGCTGCGACGTTTGTAGCTTACGACGTTTATAGCTACGCGTAAGCCGGACCTAGCTTTATATCTAAGGCTTATATATATTATTAAACTAACTAGAGAACGCCGACTTATTAATAATAAAATATCGCAACCTAATACTATACTACTACTACTATTAATAAGATCTACCTGTTATCTCTTTATTCGCCTCTTATTATATAGACAGCTATAATATTATAAGTATTTAACCCTACCGCTGTTAATACGCTACGCCTCTAGAAAGCTTTATAAACCTCTCTCTAACCCCTTCTCTAACAGATGAGAAGGGCCTAAGTTTAGTCTCGCGTATTATAGAGGAGATTAAGAATCGGCGGAAGAGACGCGACTTAATAAGTACGTCGTAGGTCGTCTATTCGTTAGATCTGAAAGAGTACTAGAAGCTGTAGTACGAACTTGAAAGAGACGAGTCTCTCTATAGGTTTATATAATATAAACTCTAGTATAAAGAATCTTAATTAGGCTCTTCTATCTGATTCTAATACCTAGCTAACTCCGTATATAGATACGACTATTTCCCTTCTACTAGTCGACTTATTATTCGGATACCTACTACTCTATACGAAGAATTTATTACAAGCATTGTTAAGGAGATATAAGTCTAATTAAGGTCTATCTAAGACAGATTAGCAGAGTTTATAAACGAGATCAGGTCTAGAGAATCGGTATCGATCAAGTTTACAGACGAAGAGTACGGTAAGCACGATTCTAATACGCAGTTCCGCTATTCGAAGGCCTAATTTCCAGGAGTCGTAATCGAGGTGTCGTATTCGCAGAAGAGAAAGGACCTCGAGCGTCTTACGGACGATTATATCCTCGGATCTAATAGCGATATTCAGGTGGTTATAGGCTTAGATATCGAATATAAAACTAGTAAGAAGGCAACGTTGTCTGTTTAGAAGCCGAATATTATCACGAATAAAGCTGAGGAGAAAGAACTAGTTACTTAATTAATCGTTGTAAATCAGATTTATAAACACTATTTAAATCTATATCTTATACTAACCTATTACAGGTTTTCCGTAATACTAATAGCAACCCAAGCCTATCTCGTAGAAGCCTTCGACTACGCTTTTAAGACTTCGCTATAGAAGCTCTAGCTAGGGCTAACCTACGCGATCTAATTATCCTCTCTACTAATAAATTATATTTACTTCTTAAGAACGCGGAGGATACAGCGTCCGTCGTTGGGCAATAGACTAGTATTATTATAACTAATAAGCCGTAGATAAGAAAGCGGCGTAGAGAATCCTTACTACTAGAGGAGCTTACTTAGAGAGATGAAAAACGCTTTCGCGTAGACGAGAGTAGAGCGGTAGATTAAACAACGAGGGACGATTCTTTATATAAGACGGGTTTAATATCTGAGAGAGAAGCTAGTTGATTTGTAGTTAAGAGAAAGACTAATCAACTACTGCCTTATATATTTCTATTTACTTTATTATACCCCTGCTAGATACTACCTTGCTATTGCTATCTTTGAAGCTATAGTCCTAGACATACTTATTAGAATCCTCCTAGGAACGAAAATCTAGGGCTGCTCGAGGTAGTAGATAAGGATCGGTAGTATACCGTTAATCTATCTCGATTATACAACGTGCGGCAGGTGTTATTAGTAAGGTTCGATATATATCTTACTCTTATAAATAAAGGAGAAAGTTACTTCGCAGTTGTTAGAACTTACTATAGTCAGAGTACGAAGAGAGCTTATATAAGTAAGCCTATATATATCTAATAGAGAGATAGACATTGTTAACCTCGTTATTAAGCTTAGAAGAAATAGAAGAGCTAGAGACTAAGGAAGTTATTTGTCTACGTTGTCTTAGATTAGAGCGTTTATAAATATAGTAGAGAGTTATTTATAAATAGAGATAGAATCTATAATAATTATTAAGAGTTCGGCTATAAAGCTGATTTCGAATACTACTGTAAGTTAATCGCGTATCTTATAATATAAAAATAACCAGTTCTTAATTACTAGCTAGTCTTATATCTAGATTTAGTTACCGACACCTGTATATATACGTAGCCTAACTATAAACTAGAAATATTAATTTCTTCGAGTTATATAACGCTAGCTTAGAATTCCCTTACTTGAACCCTTTACTACTTCCTTTCTCTAATATTAAAAACTCGTTCTTTTTATTTAGTACTTACTAACTAATTCAAGTCTAAAACCATCTAATAATTCTTATAATAAAACAGTTAATTTAAGATATTATAGAATAATATCTTTAAAGGATCCGCGTACGTAACTGCTCGGTAGGTAGCTAACTTAACCTTATATAATACTAATATCTAATTCGTAATAGCGAACCTTAAGTGTCTCTATAGTTCTAATATCGAAGTCCTTATCTTATACGTCTCTTACGAAATATATTAAGCTATAGCTACGAGCTTCGACCTCTTTACTATAACATAGACGAAGTTTCTTTATAGTAAGCTAGTTAGTACCTCTTAAGATACTCTGAAAAGATCTTACGAAGCTTCTTTCTATAAGTAGGAATACTATTCCGTTTTAGAGAGTAATAGAGCAGAGCTCTACTCTGCGCCGTAGAGGGCAACGAAGAGATTCTATTTCTACAGATAATATATAATCGGATTCTATTGTTATTACAACTCTAGTATCGACCTTGTTAGATACTAGTTCTAGTAACTTTGTCGAGGCAGAGTATCTAGTTAAAGTGCTCGCTTCTAAGGAGTCCTTAGTCGACAAGGCAGAGGAACCTGCTAAAGACAACTAGGGAAGTTAAGGTGTTTCAAAAACAAAGAAGAATAGTAGAAAGAAAGCGGATCCCGAATCTTCTAAAGTTGAACCGATTATAGAAGAACCCGCACTACTTAAGAATAAATATTCTTTTAGTAAAAAGAAAGATAAAAAGAAAAAGAGTAAGCGCGACGTTGTTTAAGAGTAGATTAAGGAACCCGCGGACGATGATTTTAAATAGGCGTCTTTTAGAAAGAAGAATACTAAGAAGAAGTAGAAAGCTATTATTAAAGAACCTCTTAAGGTTAAGAAACTAGTTAAGGCGCCTGAATTAGAACTAGAAGATAATATTATTAATAAAACACTAGCTTCTAATTCTGTTTCTATTCTAGCTAATAATTCTAAGGATAACTAAGGAGCGTAGAGTACCTCTAAAAAGGATAAAGCCTCTTCTCTAACACCTACACTACCTACCTCTCCTAAAATTAAGTTAGTCTCAGATCTAGTAGAAGATCCTAAGTAAGGTAAACTTCCGACAGCTTCACCTCTACCTTCAACTTCACCGTCTATATTAGAATTAGTATAGTATTCTATCTCAGCTCTATTAATATCAGTAGCAGCTCCTACAAAGAGTACGACTAATAATCTTTAGACGTAGCTTATATAAACCCTCCGAACAGTCGTTTTTATAATTGAACTCCTAAATAAGCTTAGCGACAAGTCTCTACAAGTGATAACAACTATTACTAACGATACTCGTATAGTAATAATCGAGTCTATGAATTTATACCTCGATTTATAGAGCATTCTAAAGAGTATATAAGTATAGCGAAAGATTAAGATTAAATACAGTATTAGTAGGAATAGGTATATAGATATATCTATACTTGAAGAGACTATATAGCTATAATATCTCGATTACTTTTACTAATATATAAGGATTCTAGAACTAACAGTTGAGATTATAGAATAATAAGAAGAAATCTAGTAGATAGTTTTAGTATATATGTTTATTAAGCTAAAAGGTAATAAAACTAAAAAAGGAAATCGTTAATTTAAACAGATAGCGTATAACTTTGTTTTAAAAAGAAAGAAACCGGTCGTAGAAAGTCTTTAATTAAATAACTACTATAAAGTTAGTTTAAAGAGCTATTAGTTAGTAGAAAGGTAAATTCAGAGTAAAAGATATTAATAGTCAGTTCCTATTTTAGTACTATAATATAGCTATAAGGTCCTGCTCCTTTATATATACTAGAGTAATAAACGATCTCTTCTCTTATCCTATACCCGCAATTATAATCGACTTAGCGAAGCTCGTATATGTTTTTAATATAGGCTCTCTTTCTAAGAGAGGGTATCTAACTAGTTCTATCTATATTATCCTACTACCGCTCGTCGATAGAAAGTTAGAGACCTACTCTTACACTATACGCGTAACTAAGCCTAAGAATCGTAGCTAAGTAGAATATAGCGAGCCTAGGCGTGAATATAGTAAGTTTTATCTAGGTTAATATATATTACTAAGTACTAAAGTATACGAACACTCTTATCGTATCGGCGTAACTTCTAGACTATATTCTTTTCCTCTCTAAGTTCTTTAAAATTTAAAGCTATATTTTTTTATAATAAGACCTTTCTCTAAGTACTTTAAATTTTGAAAAGACTTTAATAGTCGCGATTTAATAAGAGAGAACAGCGGAAGTAGAGATTAGTAGCGCGATTAAAACGATCGATAGTATAATCAACTATACTCTTTTTCTTATTACTAAGTAGTTTTCTTTAGAAGAAATAGTTAAAGAAAGTAATATATTAGTAACAACTTCGTAGACTTACTAAGAAAAATTTCGTAATTTTAAAACTAAAGATTCGTCTTATAATAGAGTACGTCTTAGAATATAAAGACAGATGTTATTTCAGATAATAAGCTTTAAATTCTCTAACTAATCAACAGTTCAAGCTCCTCGGAGTAGGAACTAATCTATTTTAGAAGATAAATATAAATAGGTAATATTTTCATAAAATATTAGTAAACATTCTAGGTTAATAATTAGAGTCGGTGTTATAATAACCTAGTTGTTAAGACGACTAGTAGTATAATTTCATAGTGTAAGAAAAGTATAAAAAACAAATCGCTTAGGAAACCTTTTTACTATTTCTATACGTATATAGAGGACACTTATAAAGCTAAGAGTATTTGCTTCGTAGTATAATAATCTCGTATAAGAGATCGCTTTTAAGTAGCGTATATAGTAGCTAATAGAACGAAGTATTATAATATAGACGGGAAAAGTAGTAACGAGAGAAGCTTAACCGCTTATATAATACCTTTTCTCTAGTTAACTATTATCTAATTATAAACTTATTATATATATAAAAGGCGTTTCGTCTTCTATAGCTCTTTTATCCTTGTCTTTCCTAACCTATAACAAGGGAAAGAGCTGCTAATAGATACGCGGTAATATTCCTTACTCTCTATAAATTTCGTAACTTACGAGGAATAAACGATATTATTATCGGTTAGTAATTAAAGCTTATAAGTAGAGTAGAGGTAATCGTACTAGGGAGTGTATTAACTATACTTAGAATAAGCAAATAAGTAGATAGATAGGAAGTATAATACTATAAGAATATTTAGTTAAATATTTTATATTCTTAAACAGCGTTTATTAGAGGCGAATATAACGAAGGTAGGCGAGCGCTATATTAATAGTTATAACACCTCTATATATCTAAATTCTTCTTACTATATTAGAAAAGAACAGAGCCGATTTACTAAACTATACTTCTATATATTAAGCGCTACGAAGTAGAACGACCGCTACTCTTTTAGATATAGTACTTATTATAAAGAATCTAAAAAAATCATAATTTCCGCCTCGCTCTTATAGAGGAATTCCTACTAACCCTCGACTAAAATGTCTTCTAAATAAGCTTAGTAATTAGTAAATTTCTTATAAATAATAAAATTTAAGCTTATTTATAAACAACACTAGATATGTCTATCTCTCTAGACTTTAATATAGTATAATAAATTACTAATAATACAACGCCCTAGGTGTATATTTTCAGACAAATCCTTCGTATAACTTTAAATATAAAGACTAAGGTATATTATCTTTTTTAATCTCTAGACTATTTACTCTTAGTAAGTAAAGACTGATTAATTAGCGATATAGAGAGAAATAATAGAAATAAAATAGAAATATATAAAAGTAATACGTACTTACTCTATATATTAGCTCTATTACTAATTTCAAATAGAGCCTTCCGCGCTAGCTTAAATAGAAAGTTATCTACCTCGAGGAAGTTAATAAGGCTCTATCGGAGGAAAGTCTTAAGATAGTATAGACGGATTAAATCAAACGTAAGTTAAGCTTTAAATTCTCTAGTATCTTCTATATTTCTATGTTATAGCGCTAACCTTCGACCTAAAGCTATTATAGCACGAGATTTACAATCTCTAGCTATCGATAACGAGTATAGTACTTTGCTTTTCCTCTAAGACAGATTAAATCTATCTTAATAACGATGTTATATACTATTATAACCTATTTACCTCTCTAGTTTCTAAAAATCAAGTCCGTAGACTTAGTATAAACGGGTACTTTTTTCAGATAGAAGGAATAATCGAATATATTCTTAAAACTAATAAGGTAAAGAAGGCTTTGAAAAATCAGACAGGTACGAGAGGAATAATCTCTAGAGAAGAACACTTTTAGTAGTAAAGCTTATACTTTGATAATTTATATTCTTTATATAATTAAGTAAGCTTTATTCAACTAAGAGAGAGATACTTATATAAGAGAATAGTAATACTTGAAGAATATTTATATACTAGAGAGTTACGTAGATAGGCCTACTAAAGAGTCGTAGAAGGAAATCGTAAGAGAGATTCGTAAAAACATCTTAAGCTATGTCTAAGTTCGAACTGAAGAAAAAACGGGAATAGAGCGACGATGATAATAATATAGCAGACGCTTTTAGAATCGTCTATTATTCTCTAAGTATAATAATAGATATGTTGAAAAAAAAATACCTAGTTTATATTCGTAAGAATAAATCGTAAATAGCGGGTGTTTATTATATACGACTATAGAAGTGTTATAGTAAGTAGTTGATTTTTAGTATTATATTATAAACTAAGGCTTCAGTTGTATTAGTAAGGCTCTAGGTAGAGGCTTCGATCTTACTAGACCGGGAAAACTAATATCCGATATTACTTCTATAAACGGTATATAATTAGCTAGCTTTGCCTATAATATAATACTTTTAAGTTTTAATTAATTAAATATAAATAAGCAAAAGTTGCTATCTTATAGATAAGTAGCTTAATTAGTTACAGGTTAGAGGTTCTAAATCTGAAGTATTAAGACACGTAACTAACCTACTTCGGTAGTATCGATAGCCCGTTTACAGGAGCAGAGGTTGCTTAATAAGCTACTAAATTGTAATTCCGCGGAATTATTATACTTTTAATTACACTTTAATTTAAAATAAACTATAGGTCTTAAATATTATAAGCATCGAAGAGAATTAAAGGTGTAGTTCTAAGGTTTTACTAGTTAAATATTTTTTTTCTACTTTTTTCTTATAATTTATAAACTTTTATATTATAATCTAATTCTGATTTACTATCGATAACTCTGTCTTACTTTTAGTAATAATTCTATTATATCTAATAGCTGAAATTATAAGAGTAAGAGAGGGATTAAAGGAGTTATAGACTTTAAATATAATTATAAATAAGAATAAAAAGGTATAACGTCTCTTTCTACGTGCTAGAAAAACCTACGTTCTAGAAAGACTTTATAGTCTAGGGTTCTTCGATCTCTACTATATAAATACATAGAATATTAATCAGTTTACTATCGTTCTTTAGCTATTTCTCTACAAAGTTCTAGCCTATAGATAAAAAAAAAATCTTCGGTTTAGCTATACTATCGACTATTCTATTAAGAGCGTCTAAAGCTGCTATAGCTCTAACCTCTTACTTTATTATAAACGACTATCTATTCCTAGACTTCGAAGCTATAATATAGAGCTTCTATTAAGTCTAAATATATATCTAAAGTTTGAAAATATAAAGTATAGAGAAACTGTCTACTGGATTTATCTAGATAAGTAGGTAGTACTTTCGTATATAGAATACCACGTTCTAATAAGCGAGGAAGGATTTATCGCTCTATCTAATATTTCACTTACGACTACGATAATCGGTATTATATTACGTCGTATTTTAATATCACGTAAAGACATAGTTACTTAAGGTTATTATCTCTACGTTTTAATACTAATAAATATAAGGTCGTCTAACTCTTAAAACCCTGTCTCTTCTATTACTATATTTTCTTCTACTTCAGCTCTATATAACTCCTCCTCGGTCTTGTCTACCTAGACCTCTCTACATCGTATTACACTCTGAGGTACACTACTCGGGGGGGCTTTATAAGCAAACCCTATTTAAGACTTAGATTATAGAAGGTCTGATTTCACGGTAGAACTGGACTCCTTTACAAAAGCACCGTTATTAAGCTTCTACCGGCGTAAAAACCGACAATCTTTACTTATTCGAGTGTCTAAGTCCTTTCAAGTATATAAGAAGCTATAGTAAGCGTTGTAGCTGCCGTGTAACGTAAATTTATATAGCGCCGGCGTAGCGGTTAGTACTACTAATAAATTATAAAGAGATATTTTTCAAAGAGGCTCCTAGGTAGCGAATCGGCTACTTATTAGAGAAGTATCCTCGCTTTTAATATCTGCTTTTATACTAGCTATTAATTCGTCTAGATTATAGCTTATAGAATTTAATATCTAGCTTAGTATATTAAGAATAATAGAAATTTTCACTTCGATATTAGTCTTGATTTTAAAGAGAAACTAGAATATTAACTTCCGCGTATATTCAGCTGCCTAGTGTAATACCGTCTAACTATTATAATATTAGGCTTTAATATTAGTATCTCTTTTAATTAATTACTCTACGATAGTATCACGTCTATACTAGGCCGCTAGGTAGAGTGCTATTGCTTTATAATTATTTTTTTCATTAACCTCTATATCTACTTCGAGTAATAATTTTACTACTTTCTTATATCCTAAGTTAGCTGCCTAATATAATACCGTCTAACTATAATAGTCCTTAGCTCTAACATCTGCTCTAGCTTTAAGTAGCAACCTTACTACCTCGTTATATCCTCTAGTTACTGCCTAGTATAAAGCACTTACTTCTGATTTCGAAATACCTGTTCTAGAATTCACGTCAGCTCTAGCCTCGAGTAGTTAATAGACTATTACTTTATTCCCGATGCTAGCAGCTAAATAAAGACCTGACTCGCTGTATTATCCCCCTCGCAGGTTAACGTCTGCTCCTGCCTCGAGCAAAAACCGGACTATAACCTTATATAAGTTCTTAGTAGCCTACGACAGCGGCGTACGACTATACTCGCTATCTATCGAGTTCAGCCTGGCGCCTTACTTAAGCAGCAGCTTGACTACATTCTCGTGTCCGCGTTTAGTAGCCTACGACAGCGGCGTCCGACTATAACTGTCTTTTAAATCAGGAGGATTACTATTAAGTAGGCCGAGTATTACGCTACTAACTCTAAAGAATACTACTAGATAAAGCCTAGTTATTTGCTTCGGTCTATTTTAACTATACTTCACCTTATTACGATATTACTTAGAAGCTATTAGTACTTGACCTGATACCTCGACGTAAGCTTGTTTCCGTAGAAAGTTAATAACACTTCGATATAAAGTCGAAGCCTATCGAGCGTAATAACTCTAGTTTTATACTATATACTTATAGAATTTATTTAATTAGAGCCGCTGTTCGAACTCGTTATTATACTAATAAATTCCGCTTTCGAACTCGTTAAATAAGAGGTAGATAACGTATATTATTATAATATTAGCTTCTATATCTAGAAACTATTACCTTCGTATTCGATCGAAGTATTCCTATATTATATAATAGACTAATTAAATAATTCTACTTTCCTTATTAATTATAACTAAGCTAGTATATATAGAAACTATGTCTTTAATTTCTAGGATATTAGCTTTATTAAGCTAGGACTCGCTAACTTTAATACTAAGCGTATACTAAAGCTCTATTATAGCGAGTAGTCTCTTTACATAAGTAATCTATAATAAAACTTGTTTAGTAAGCTCTTCTTAGTCTTTGATTTAGCTATTAATCCGTTCTATAGCATTCTTATATATAAGGTTATATATCGTAGACTCTTTAACTAAATTCTTTAAAGCGGTTTAGACTGATTTTAGCGATCTCTTTCTAATTAAGGAATCGAGATAGAGCTATATAAGTAGAAACCTAGTAGAGTAAGCGCGATTTAATAAGTACTTAAAATAATCAACATATATTCTATCTATAGTATTAATAATTTTCGTCTTAATTTCCTCTTAGAGCTTATAATTCCGAGCTATAAACCTTAGAAGCTAGCCTATATAGCTATCTAGGTATCTTCGTATATCTTCTTCGTTAGAACAGATCTCTAGCTTTAAGTCTCTCTTAAACTCCTGTTCGATACTTGATATATACTATAAGGTAGTAAAAAGATATATATTACACTTCGCTTAGAGGTTAAAGAGGCCTAACAGTAGTCTTTGTCGACAACCATCGGAGATTTGATATTTATTAAGTATATTAACGATAATAAAGACTCTTAAGTATATTGCCGCCACGGCTTAGAGGAGTCCTAATAATTCGTTAAGTAAAGGCCGCGTTCTTCTGTCTTTATACTAGTCGTAGAGCGTTTTTATAATATCTAGTATAGAAGGCTGCTCTTAAATAAATTACTTTAATAAACTAGTAATTAGATCCTTAAACCTTTGTTTATACTATCGTCGGTAGTTGTAATATAGATACGTAATACTAATACTAGAGTCGTTTTTAAACCGTATAAACATCTCTTCTATTACGATTAACGTAAGTATTATCTTTCCTGCTTTAGAAATACCTAGACAAAATAAGGTCCGCTTATCAGTCTCTGTCTACGTAGTAAACTCTGCTAAGTTAAGTAGCTATTAGCTAGTCCCTGCTTGTCGTCGACTTATAAAATCGCTATATTATAAAGTATAATCGATTAAGGTAATCTAGTCGAGTATAGTCTGACGGCCTTAATCTTCTTAACTTTATATTAATATAACTACGTTATCCCGAGTAAGACGGCCTATAAACGCGTTAAGTAAACTAATATTCGTACTAATACGATTACAGAGCTGCTTAATATCTTCTAGCTCCTATTTCAGTCTCTTCTATATCCTTTTCACCCTTTTAATAGGACTTCTATAGCTAGACTCGGGTTCGTTATATCTGTCTAATATATATTCTAACTAGTCTAGAACATTCCCGCAGCTATTTATAATCTACTTTAGCTCTGTCTATTGTTTCTTATAAAGTTCGCGACTAGAGAGAACGACTTCGATATTAAGAAGAACGATTAAAAGGCTTCTAACCCTGTTCTAATAACAGAGTTAGTAATGCTTAGAATATGCTTAGAGCAGCGTACTTATTAGAAATAGCGTTGAATTAGCTTAGTACTTCGACGAAGTCTTTATAGATCTTATTAGTAAGCTTAATTACCTTAATAAGGTTGCCTACGCTAAAACCGAAGCTTATCGTAATTCAAGCATAGCTTTGTTACTAGTATACTAAAGAAGGATAAGAGAATAGAATAAGAAAGGTAGAGAATAGAAGAAGAAATTAGCCTTCAGCTACGTAGACGGATTTGTCTATACTTAGTCTTACGAGGCTAAACTCTACCTATAAGACAGACTTAGGCCCTGACGCGCTAGCTATAATAGGCTTGTATAGGTTGCTAAGATAGATTATATTAGTCTAATAAAGCTTAACTAAGGAGTTAGGCGTTCGCTCGTGTTAGTTAAGTTAGTACCGTAGTACGGTGCGTTAGCTATAGTTCTAAACAGACACGTAGATAAATCAGATATATTAAAACATAGAAATAGCTCTAGAAATTCCCTCTTCTAGCGATAGTAGAAACCCTCTTCTATATATAGACTATTAAGGTTATAACGCCGATATTATTCTACCGAGTATTACTGGTTCGCTTATCTTAGTCTACTAATTATCTATATTATAGCTAATATCGCGTTTCTTAGAAGTTACTCTATAAAACGATAAAATAATAACAGATGACTATAAAGTCTTCTCCTCTTGTTTTAGCCTCTCTAGGCTAGGTACGTAAGTAGAATAAATTTTAAGAAGCTAGGTATTAAAGGTTTAGTTGCTTTAACAATAGTATATAGATACTAAGTAGGTGCTTTAGCTACTAGGCTTATCAAATCCACTTCTTATTAGAGAGGTCTTCCCCGAATATAGTTAGCTCTAGGAGGGATTAGCACGCTAGTATATTAAAGATGTCTAGAATATAATATATTAAGATCCTCGTTCAACGGTATTATAAGAAGAGAGATATTTTAATACCAGCGGAACAGAGAGAGGTTACTAATAAAGAGATTACTATTTACTCTTATAAACGCTAAGAAATAAATACTTAAGTGTTTCTAATTTATTCTTCTATAAGCTTTCTACGTATAATTAGAAACATTGAAAAAGTAAAGCCTAGTAAGCCAAATATAAAGGTAGCGTTAAAACTAGTATATCTAGAGCTAAAAGTAGAGATAGCAGGTTCGGTTTCTATAGTAACATCTACTATTAATTATCTTAATAGCTATCTACAAATATATAGAGCTTATAGAAGACGACGAAGCTTTTATACTATAGAATACCGTTCTACTTCTATCTAGTAATATAACTAGTCTAAGAAGCAGAGAATATAGAGCTATCTTAATTATATTACATACTCGCTAGTTTTATTTAGACTTAGCGTCTAAAGCGAGCCACTTTCTAGCCTGATAAAAATAGGCGACCGGTCTCGATCTTAGAGCTATAATATTATCTTCTTACGTCGATCTTAGTTAAACTTATAAATATAGACTTTTTCAACTTTAGTTAAGTAGAAGCTCTATAATAAGAAAAACATATATATTAAGTAGAACCCTTTTCTAGTTAACTGTTATTTATAGAGCTTAAAGCTAACATCTAGTAAGCTCGGCAAAAGAAGGTTATATAGAAGTATCGACCTTGTAAATATTATAGTAGTAGCTATTTCGATTTAATATATTCGAAGAAGAGTAGTACTTAGCGAGAGTATAGTTAGAATAATCAAACACAGCTAGTTAGGTATTCTATTAAAATAGACTAAGATAGAGATATAATTATAGAAGAGTAGACAAAGTGTTAGTATTATATATCTATATTAACCGCTTAGTTTTATAATTCTCCCCTTAGCGAGTATCTTTCTAATATAGATAATAGCTAGATATAGTATATCTATAACTATTCTAAATAGATAATCTAATTATAAAAGAGTATCTTCGAAGACTACGTAACTATGCTCTGCCCTGGTTTTAATTAACGTTATAAGATCTACGGCCGCGCTTTATATAAATCATCTAGGAAATTAAGAGTCGTAGATATATAACGTCTATCTATACGTAACGAGAAACCACCCGTAGCGAGAAAAAAAAAAGAGTAAAAGATTATACTTAGGCTACTTTTAAGATATATTATTAGAATTGATACTAATATATTCTATAACTAATTCTCTATTAGTAGTCGATTTATAGTAGTAAAATATTACGTTATAGTAAGCTAGTAGGTCGTGCCGTCGATAGCGTCGGAAAGTCGTATTAGCGTTCTCTCTGCTTTATTACAACGATTAGGTAATCTCTAGCTTTCGACGCTTTAGTAAGAAACTTTATCTTAAGAAGAATATATTCCCTAAGTTTTAAGATAACGTCTATCTATACGTAACGAGAAACCACTCGTAGCGAGAAAAAAAAAAGAGTAAAAGGTTATACTCGGGTTACTTTTTAAATATATTATTAGAATTGATACTAATATATTCTATAACTAATTCTCTATTAGTAGTCGATTTATAGTAGTAAAATATTACTTTGTAGCAAGCTAGTAGGTCGTATAGTCGACGGCGTTAGAAAGTCGTATTAGTATTCTCTCTACTTTATTATAACGATTAGATAATCTCTAGCTTTCGACGCTTTAGTAAGAAACTTAATCTTAAGAAGAATATATTTCCTAAGTTTTAAGATAGAAAGCATAAGATAATTAGATTACCGAGTTTAACCGGATAGAAGAGAAACAGGTAAAAAGTACGCTAAGTATATTACCGAGTTTCTAGCTTAGCTAATATAATACTTTCAGTTACACTACTCGTATAATATAGTATTCCTATATATTTAACTATATATTAGTAAATTATAAAATTTTAGTAAATAATAGAACGTTCTTCTAGAAGTTTCGATAGAGAGTTATATAACTATTTTAATTAGCTAGTAGAAGTAGTCGTATCTATTCTCTACTGTTCTCTCTTTCGATCTAAGAAGGCGAAGTATTATAATAGCTACAAAACGAAGTATTACAGCTCTGCTTATATAACTAAATAGTATTTATATAAGAGACCCTGTCTAAAGCCTTCTCGTCGACCTTACTTTCCTTATAAAAAGCTCGGAATACTTTATAGTCTCTATAATCTAGTCTGCTACTTTTACGTAAGTGAGTTTAAGATTCGCATTCTCTCGTTTCGTTTATACTAATACTTATAAGCTAGTTTAGCGCCTTAAGTCGATCCTTATAACTTTATAACTGCCTACGATGTTCGGTGCTAAAGCTGTCCTTATTATTAGCCTTATTAGAAGCTTGATTTTAATTATAAACAGAACTAAAAAGATATATAATATAGCTAGAGACGCTAAAGACTAATCTAAAGAGTTTCGCCAGGTAGCTGTATAACTACTACTCGTTATCGAAATTCTTCGTTATATAAAAGCTAGGGTATCGAAGCTTAATAAGACGAAACTAGAAGTAATAAAACAAACTTTAGAGTTATATAGGACGAAGGCTATAGAACTTAAAAAGATATTCTAGAAGGTTATTCGAAAGAATAATAATAAGAGGTTTAATTAATATAAAAAAGCTCTACGTATAGTAGAGAAAGAGGACAAAGTAGAGTGCTTAATAGAAGAGATATATAAGGACACTCTACTGCTTATATCTGAGAAGATTATAGGAAACGCGACCGAAGCCTAAGTTAAAGAATTCTCCTAGAATTATACCTGTCTTAAGGAATTACAAATAACAGACCCTCGTAAGAATAAGAAGCGTATCTAGGATATAAAAGGCGGTATACTAAAAGACTCTTATACGTAGGTCCTTGAAAATTCTAAATTCTAATAATAGAACGACGGCGAACATAGCCAACTACTCTAGATCCGAGATAACTCTAGTAAGAGTAAGATAATATTACTCTATAGTATAATAGATAAGTTAAAAGAGACCGCCAACGCCGCTTCTACTTCTAGTCGCTGCCTTATGTCTTACTTCTTTTACTAAGCCACGGATCTCTATATTAATAATATAACAGCTATGCTTTAAGAGCTAATCTACCTCCTTACTAACTAACAACTGTCTCTCCTCTAACACGTTTAAAAGAAGTACGATACTATAGGAAAAGAGCTTTTCATAGATACAAATACCTAGTATACCTTATCTAAGATATTTATAAATATTTTATAAGATCCTAGCCTAGAGAGAACTTACGTAGTTATTAATACCTTAGATAAATACGTAACCGGTCTATAGTAACTTCTATAACTTATTAATTAGACGTCCTCTACTTATCCCCGTATAAAGTGGATTATCTTAAGTTATAATTAGCTAAGCATCGAAGAGCAGCTAGACTTATCTAACTAGAAATTCTAATTATAACTCGAGCTAAACTATAACTCGATCTCTACTACTATAACCACGTATATTAGGTATAAAGTTAGTAAGCTAGCAAAGCGTAAGAACTATACTACTAAGTTAGAAAAGTCGATACGAGAATATCTCTTCTTAAATACCAACGCTACATTTCTCTAAGTAGCCTTAGTTCTAAAAGAGCTAGAGATAATCGATCGATAATTTGCCCTCGAGAGAGTAAAGATGTTTCCTCCTAGACTCGGTCTCTTTTATAAGCAAATAATAGATTAGGTAAGTAAATCCAATAATACTAATATATATAAGCAATTACTTTCTATCGTAGCTGTCGTTAGACGTCTAATTACACTTTAAGAACTAGTCTCTCTTAATAACACACTTTATAAACTTAATTGTTCTAAGGATCTTTCTAATAATATTAAGAACTTAGAGCGGACAGTTAGCTAGTGTAGATCTTTCTTAACGATTCGAGACAGCATAGTATACTTCGTATACTAATCGGCTAAGAACTTTTTACTTCAGAAGAACATCTCTTAAAACATCTTTCGTTCTAGCATAGACGAGGTATATTATACTCTCTTCTCACGGTCACTTCAAGTCATGTCCTTAGTACTACAGCGTAATGTCTATTACTTAAGAGCTCCTAGAATTATTATCGACCAAGTTAAGTAGCTTAATCCAGATCCCTTAGCTGCTGTAAAGTACTTCTGTCTTTACTAGGTTGATTATCTACTTAAGTGTCAAAGTATAGAAGACGCAATCAAAGACCTCAAGGATAGTAGCCAGGTTTATAGCTTTCTTCGCAAGTACTTCTTATACTAGCTTAAGGCGCTAAGCCTGTTAAGAAGTGTATCAGAAGGCATAGTTATAATCAAGAAGCTCGAGGATCTTCAGGTACGTTTTTAGATAGTCTTATCGTTATCGGATTGTCCTAACATAAGTAAGTTTAATAGAAGTCCTAATTTAATTACGTTTATACACAATACTAGGCGCTTTGCCGTATCTACCCGATCAATTATTAAACAAGCCCCTCTTCAAGCGTATTGTTCAGCTCTTGTTTTCGCACCAGAGAAGAGTATTGTTCGAGAAGCGTTCGAGAGCTGTATTCCACCTTGGATCCAGAAAAAGCCTAGAGTCGAAATATATTGGAATACGATGCTACAAACACTCGAGGGCCATACTAGTGCAGTCACCTCAGTCGCCTTCTCCCCTGACGGCAAGCAGATCGTGTCTAGGTCTGGGGACAAGACCGTCC
>JAPZOX010000824.1:0-23184 GCA_037952655.1 Hymenoscyphus sp. LP001
TAATGAACAATATGTACAGATGACTAAGCGGGCTATCAGGTGATCGAGCCAATTTTAATCACGTGATTCAAAAGGCAGCCTTCGACTCGCAGGCGGGGGGGTCGGAACCTAAAAAAAAGCTACGCTTTTAACTAGGGGCCGCGGAAGTAAATACCACAGAAGTAAAAGCGTAGCTGTAATACGTTACGGGTCGTAAAGAGTAGAAGGTTAAATAAGATGCCTATGATGCGTCCGTTTGCAGTCACGTAACACATTCGTTTGATATCGAAGGTGAAGTGAATAGTAGTAGATATTTGTCTTAAATTTTTCTAGCCTTCACCTTCCCTTCTCTACAACAACAAGAACAACAACAGCAGTAACAACAGCAACAACAGAACGTAAGCCTCCTTTTTTAAAACCCTAACTATATAAAAAGGCGTTATAGGCCGTAAACTAACAATTACAGACTGTAGAATAGAGAATACATATACCACCGCCGCCGCCGCCGCCACCACCGCCCGCGCTGCTGCTGCTGCTGCTACTTATGCAGCTTCTCTACCGTTCCCTGCCCTGCCCGCCCTCCCTCACCGGCCTTCACAGACTATGATCTCTCTTACGGGGCTGGTTGCGGTCCGTTCTGCTACCTTGCGGCCCGGCCGTATAATATCTACTGCCCGGCCCACCAACCTAGAGGCTTTACTTGGTCAATTGACCGGCCAAGTAAACACCCCCGGGTGTACACACTGTGCGGGTGGGTCTGGAGCGTGGAGTACGTGTGTGTCGGTGCCTGGCTTCTTTGGGCAAAGCTGTGCCAACTGCTATTACGGCAGTGAAGGACGCCGCTGCTCCCTCCGTAAGTGAACTCTCCTACCTATTACAGACCGTAGCTAACTATTACAGATAGGACCAGCCAACATCGCGTCCGCTGCTCGTGTTGCTGCTGCTGTCGCTGCTGCTATAGCTGCTCCTGCTCTCGCCGCCGTGGCCCAGGTCGCTCCTTATAATCCTCTTCGCTACTCTAGTGCTAGTTCTGGTGCTGTCTGCTCTAGTGCTGCCTATAAGTTAGATTTCTAGCCTAGGAAAAGATCTTACTAATATAAAATAGCTTAGTATACTAGCTATGTCTATAAGGTACCCCTCTTAGCTATAAGATATAGTTTATAATCTTTAAGATCTTATAAGTAACACTTATAGTATATAGTATTCTTCTAAGCTATTGTAAACCACTGTTCGCAGCAGCGGCTATAACCCTCTATCTAGATAGTCTATATAGAATCGTTAAAGTCTTGAATTAGCTGCTACTAGTTTGTAGGAAGGAAGCCTGGTTCGTAGAAGGGGAGAGAGGGTTACGGGGAGGGAGTAGGTTTAGAGGTCGATTCACAGACGATATAGATCTACGGTAGACAGGAAGGCGGCTATAGAAGAGCCTATATCGATTAGTAATATATATAGAAGGAAGAGAAGGGGAAATATAGGTATTAGCGCGTCTCTTCGCAGGCGTTAAGCTAGCCGTTATAGACTAACTATAGCTATAGTATAGCGTTTTCGTAGTTTATAATAGCATATAATACACGTTAAGTAGACCTACGAATTAATATCTATATCTATATTATTTAAGAAAGACGTAAGAGGGAGCTTCTTTATATATATTAAGTAGTATTTTATAGCTATTATATAAGAGGAAGGTAAACTTAAACAAAGATAGCTAAAACTAAGTAAGGTAGGAAGAGAAAAGAGTTCTATAAGATCCGAGCAACAACATTGATCGATGACTAAGCGGCATCAGGTGATCGAGCCAATTTCGATCACGTGATTCAAAAGGCAGCCTTCGACTCGCGGGCAGGGGGGTCGGAACCTAAAAAAAAGCTACGCTTTTAATTATAACTAGCATCGAACTTTGCTACGCCTGCGCCGTGTGAGTCCTCTGACTCTTCGCAATGGTTGGTAGGTAATACTTCATCGAGTTTTAGATGTAGCTAACAAATTATTCAAGCACCGGCGCCTCGTCAGTCGCGTTCAGCACCTAAAAGTTAACAAAATGCTCGATCTCGACCCCTCTAGCCCCTCTGGCTGCAAATCGACGACTAGGCACACTTCCTCTATTAATATGAACGACGGCGCCGACGATGCCGACGATACCGCCGACGAAGAACCCCTCCACAATCCTCGAAACCGAAACCGGCGCCTCGCTCTAGATGACGATTCCGATGCTGAAATTGAAGCTGAAGTCGAGCAACTAACCAAACGTCCTCGATTAACCACCTCCGATGATCCAGAAGGTACGCCAGATGCTGTTACGAATAATGCTCCGAAATCTTCAGTTCCAATTTATAATATTCAGCATAAATGGTCTGACGACGGTCATACAGCTACAGTCACCAACCCCCTCGGCCTTGCGCCTCCTCGCCCAAATTTATTGAAGCGTAAGAGCACTCTAGTCAATATCTAGAGCCCTCCCACGAACCCTTTCAAACAAAGCAGTGCGGCATCTACACCTCGACACCCTCGACCTTCTTTGTCTTCTCAGCCTCGCGGCCAATAACCGGCGCCCCTCACCTCCATTCCTCAATCTGCCCCTCGATCTTTCTCTCAATCTGCGAATCCATATAATGCTTATTCCCCTGTCGACAACACTAAAGCGAATCGCTCTTCTTAGCCAAGCCTTTCCTCTCCGTCCTGGTTTGTCCTAAATAGTCAAAATATTTGGGGCCTGCAAAGAGACAAAGCTGCCCCGCATATTTCTTCGGAGGTGTTAGGATGTCCTACAAACCTAACCCAGCCTGGGCAAGGCGATGGATTTGCGTCAAGGGTGCAGGGTGCTGGCGGCGCGTTATAATTCTATACAGCTCATGGCTCGCCACCCGACGTCTCCGAACTCTCTTGTCCGTCTTCTTCATTCGGTGTTCTGGGACAACCAGCGCGCTCTGCTATGTCTCCCCCTTCGTTTCCCTACTACGATCAATCCTCACCATCGTTTGCCGATCTTATTGCCCTTGTATAATAATAAACCGTTGAGATTAAGGATTTGAAGGATACAGTCGCTCGCTGCAAAGGTTCTGCGGAACAATTCTATTATGAGGCTAGAACATTTATCGCTGAAAATAAGTTGGCTATGAGTAAGCTGTCCTGCCAGCCCTAGTTGTAGAAGCTTAGCGTTTGGCCCTGCGTTTGTACTTACTAAGGGTCTGATTTCGGATTTCGTCTGCCTCTTCTCTCGGCGATTTAAATGTCTAAATGTTTGTGTATCTTCTCTGGAGTTTGGGAGGGGGTTTATCTTTCGGAGTCCAGATTGGTAATTGTACTACTTTAATATGCCTAGACGCTGCCAGCTTAGTTAATTAAACAAATTTCACTACTTGCTACTGACTACTTTCTATATAGACTGCTCTTACTTGACTTTGCGTCGTTTTCCCCTGGATACTTGTTTCTGTCGTCTTCCTCTCTGTTTAAATTCTTCTTCGTCATCTCTCTTAGTCTCCCCACTCGATCCTTCTCCTCTAGATTCCTCTCTTCCTCTTCCCTTGCTTGTTCCAATTGCCATTTCTCGTACACCTCACTCGGGAGTGGAGGTTTAATTGTATCAGGTGATAGCGGTTTATAGTATGAGTCTGGGATCTCGTATCTTCTGAAATTTATTTTGAAAAGTGCAAATTCGTATAAAATTTCAAGAAGCTACATAAGTAATCGAACATTTGAAACTTGAGGCTGCTTTGGTCTGGTCTGTTAAGTCTGTCCTTATTCCTTAACAAGGGTTCTTTATTCTTGAACATATACTAATATTAAAACTCCTCTATTAACCTAGCGATTACTCCTTATCTACTCATTTCTCTATTAATCTCGATATACTACTGTGCTACCTATGATCAGATTTCTCTAGCAGCGGCGTCCCTAAGTCCCTGCTAGTAAAGGTAGGTATAATAGATATATAATACTCCTCTACTATCCTGTGATAAGTTTAAATCTTTATGTTAGGAAGTTAGCAACTTAGTAAGAAGTTTATCGTTAACCGTCGACCTTATATTATCCCGGTTATAGTAAAATATACATTAGCTGGTTTACTCGAGTGTTTGCTACTAAACATTGCTAGGCATGTATTATATTTGAGATAGGACGGCGTGATTTTTAGTACATGCTATAAAGCCCTATATATACAATTTCAATTGGTTAATTAATACTATCCTAGGTTGAAGGTCCCTAATTAGAACAGTCGAAAAGGCTTCTTTGATTAAAACTGCTATAGCTACTGGTGCGTAGAAATCATCTGAGTCTATAGATAGGAAATGTACTAATAAAAGCCTATTGATCAAAGGAAAGCTGAAAGAAGAGGATACTAGTGTAGTCGCTGTAAATGAATCCTCGTAGTAGTAGGTATAAGTTTAAAGGGGACTTGGCTCCTGTGCGGAGAATGGGGAGGTAAGAGCTCTATCTAAGGCTAGAGTATGAATTTGTTGGTAATTATCTCCTATAGGTTCGTGTCTGTTGGGATTATGTGGCAATAGGGTATATATAGGGTTGTTCGACTTGGATTCTATTATATAGGGTGTTTGGATAAAAGACATCTGATTTGGAGAGCTTATTACGCTGGGCTCCTTGCGTCCTGCCCTACGCTTCGCTAGCTTCTCCTTATACCTTTTTACTAATATCGTTAAGTACCTGTTACATAAAAATTCACAGAGGAAAGGTATCACGACGTCGTTGTAGTTATAATTTCTAAAGTGCTCTAGGATCAAATTATCAGCGAGTTCTTAGGACGTCTGATCAACCTAGGCTAGGTCATACGTGTGTTTTCTCCAGCTTTCAGTTGCTAGAATCTTCCTCGAGAAGAATTCTCCGCTCAGTTTACCAATCATAGTAAGATCCTAATCAAATAACTTTGAGAATATCTTGCTATATTACTCCCAATTACTAGCTTTCTAGGAATCCGTATAGGTATAGTCGAAATTTGGCGTTTCCGGAGCAGTAAACCATGCGACGATCTCTGCTGCCGTTGGAAGATCGAGCACTTTCGTGTAAGAGTTGGGTATATTGACACCTGGACCAGCCGACAATCGCTTTCGTTTTCGGGTAGAATTTCGAGCGTCACTCGACATGCCGTCGCTGTAATGACCGTCTATGGCGGCTTCTAGACACTGTCAATATACAGATGCAGCAGGTTACGAGAGGTTGATCCTTATATTTACCTTTAGATTTATCTGGTAGAAGCTAGGTACAGGTAGAAGGAGTAAAGGAGGGGTGGGTCGAGGCGGGTTGCTGCTTTAGGCACCAGCCAGCCAATTAACCAATCACAACATAGCTCTTTTGTTTGCTTCTTCAATTTGATATCATCACCTCGTAACTGTCTTCGTTTAACAAACTTACCCTTATAATACACCGCTCTGAGCTGTAATTTTCTTTTTGTTGCAGCAGTAGTAGAATTGAGATTGTCGGTGTGATGGATTCAGGGGTGTTGTTTTGTGCTTTGGTTCAACTTTTCTCCGAAATGCCGGAGTAAGAGGGCGGGGAGGGCATAGATTAGAGGGGTTTGTTGTGTGTTTCCAGGACCTATTAAACGAGGAAGCCCTCCCCGCATAAGGGATATAATGACAACTGTAACTGGAAGATAGCAAAGATTGAATGATACCGTTCTTTTGTATAAATAGGCCACTCGACCCCCCTATTTTGCCGACGCAGCACAAATGTGACCTGGATTAGGTAAGCATCCTCTACAAACTGACCGCAATCCGGTGCAACGCAATGAGCACGTGTTGAAGCCATTCCGAAGAGGATAGTGCGTCTTTGGAAATGTCCTGGGGAACATCGGGAAGGCGTAGATTGCCAGATATCAACTAATAAACGACAGAGCGGAAGACATGTGGCGAGGCCAGCAAGAGCAGGGAGTCCGAGGCTTTCTTCTGAGACTACATAGTAACATGTTGCAAAGCAGCAAGTGGGATAAACAGAGATTCGGATGATAGGGTTCGGGTGGTTGGATCGACACGTGTGAGACGAACGGTATGTGGGAGCTGAAAGGTGCTAAGGAAAGTGTAGGTGAATACTCATTAGGGGATAGAGGAGGGCCTACTTACTTGGTGCCTGTAGGTGAATCCACGGCAGCAGACATGTTGTGATCAAAAATATGATCGGGAATGGTCCTTGACCAGGAAGTCGCGGTAGGAAGCTCAGAAAACGAGACCTTGCATATATGGGCCAGAAACGACGAGGAGAGCAATACGATGATGGCCCGTAGTAAGAAGAAAGAATTTATAGGCTTCAGAAGACGGTCTTCAAGGGTGCAAACTCTTATGGGTCGTCCCTATCCACATTGTCTTCATCCTATCCATCACTACTATCAAAACATTAAGTACGTCGCTCCAAACAAAACCAGATTATTACTACAAAATCCAAGATGAAAACCAGCCAGTACCTCGAGTGCACCGAATTCTGATGTCCAGAATATAACTATAGAAGCGACCATAAATGAAAGCCAACGAGAGTGATAACCGGGAGGACATCTCTAGAAAGCCTCGAAATTAGATTCAGGTTTTCCAGTTCTTAGTCTATGTATTTTCGTCTTTGATTTCAACGTATAGAGATATGATGCAGCGCCTTCAAAGTATTGGGTTCGCGGGTATTTGCTCTGAGGTCTTGAATAGATTTTGACATGTTGTATTAAGTTGTCCTAGCGATTGAAAGGTCGGTGGCAAAATGGGCACGGAATCCTATTCTCACTGTGACATGTTTTTTCGTGTCTCCTTAGATGCTCTTTCCTCTGAAACCTCTTTGTACAGGCTTTATAGCTGCATCTAAACATCGCAGCTTTCACATGTTTCACATCTTCGAAGCATTCTTTGCCACGATTACGAGCTTTTCCCCCTCTCGATAAAAGAGAACTGTTGCTATCTTCTTTTATAGGTATGACTTGAGAGTCTATATAGTGAAGAGATAGGGCCGAGAGAAGTACTTCGCGAAATATTGGCTGCCTGAGACATAACGGCTTTGACGGTGTTGGGGAAGCTCTAATAGAGAACTCGGGCGCGTAGTCGACACTAGGGTTGTTATGATATAAGTTAAAAGGAATCGAGTTCATTGGAAGTATCGGCAATGCTATATCGAAAGGACTATTGAAAGTCGTCTAAGACGGAATCAAAGAGTCGGTTGCGGGAGAAGGCTTAGGGATCGAGTTTAGAGAGCAGAGGTCCAGCTCTGGTGATTGTGCTTGATGAAAGAGGCTATTGAAGCTGATGAATGTGCTACTGGATCCAACATTATACTCTGAGAAGTCCTTAAACCCGATATTGCTGTGGTCTAGCAAAAGCTCTGTATTTTCAGATTCCATCGATTGTTGGGGGTTTGAAGGCATCTCTTCGTCAATAGTTGTTAGGCCAAGTTCTATTCCGTTCTAGTGCCAGTCAGGCGTGGAGAAACACTCAGATAGGGAGGTGGAATTTCTCTCAGCCTTGATTGAACTGGAAGGTGATTGAGAAGCTGGGTTTAGGATTTCTATCATTTCTTATGACGACAATGTATCTGATGAAAACAAGGAGCTCATTGAGGGGATAGGTTGATGGCCCACACGTCGACTAGCGAGAGGGTTGCTGATTTATTTAAGGTTTGAAAGGAGTAACTAAAGTTCCTGTTAACCTTGGAATGAGCAAATGGTCTTCTAGATATATAGAAAAGGAGAGATCCTTAACAATTTTTCACGAGAAAGAAGATAGTTTAAGTTAATAACAAAGATATTACTCTATCAGATCTCATAGTAACAAGAAGAGAGAATATTAAGACAGAACTTATAAGGGATAACTGAATTGTTGAGTAATAAGAGAAGGATCAGTTGCGTTATACGTCATATTAGAGGTAGTGTTTTACTTTGAATAGATACTTGTCGAGGAATGTTAAATAGGCTAAGCTGGAGACCTTGAAATTTCTAAAACCAGAGACAAGGAAGATATTTAATATTAATATAAGTTTCTATACAAGTTATGTAGTTTAAGCTTTCTACTCAAAGTCCGTTCCGTATTCCTGGAAATTCCCTGAATCCTCGATGCGAGTTGGGACGAAAAGGAGTCTAAGAGTATTGATGGCTTAATAGACGCTTAAGTATATGATGTATCTGTTTAGACTTACTAAATTTCTAGACACATTTTCCCAATCTTGATTCACTTGAATCAAGACACTATGCGTAGACCTGTCTTCTAAAATTTAAGGGTATGAAACCAATAGCTTATTTTATTAACGGAAGGAATAAGCCACTGTAGCTGAAGTAACAACTAGACTTGGAACATTTAGTGATCAAATTTTAATATCCCTAGCTAGTGCGGCTGAGTCTGAACATGCTATCTAAGAAAGAATTTGACGTCCTGATTTCTTAGAAGGGAGATATATTCACTCTCGGGACTAGGGATCAGAGTATCTGGCTTTGTGATGACGCACAGCGCTTGATTGATCCTTTTATTAGCAGCGTAGGCGAGTTTTAAGACGTCCCGGTTCGTATAATCGTTCTTGGGCGAGAAATGATATATCAGAAATGGATTGGTAGCCTCATTTTGAGGCTTTGGGCAACTTACCCATCTTATGCGGTGTAACCATTGTCTTGGCTATCACTAACCAAATAAGGTTTATCTGTCACATAAGTTCAACGCGGGGTCGATAGTGGCTAAAACGGCCCCCGTTGCCGTGCCGGGCCAGGAGGCCTAGTCGTTGGCTAATCGCAACATCAAGAGGGATTCTTTTCCCAAGGGTTATAGGATGATCTATCTTGCTTGCTTAAAACTTATTAAATAGTCCTTGAATATTTGCTTATACAAGGAAAGTCCCAATAATAATACGAGTTGGTGGCAAATCATTTACACATCAGGGCAGGGTTAGATTCGCCGATGAAGCTCACTTAGATCGCGAGCATGCTTAGATATGCTGGACCGGCGGAACTTCTTGTTATGAACTGACCTTCTTTCCAGTGAACTCGGGGCCGAAACTCGGGGCCGAGACTCGGGTAATATAATAACTGTTCATGAGATTGATTAGGGGGATCCCATTGATTTGTGGTAAGGAGGGGGAGGCAAAACCCGACCGTGTGGTTCAACCGCTTCTGGATAGCTAGGTCGATATATCTACCACTCATAGCATAGCGAGTGAGGAGGTGAAGTTGTGTGGAGTGATGCTAAAAGGAAAAGTGGATTTAAAGAGGGACTGCGGAGTGTCTGTGCTCGAAGCACTAGCGCGACCCAACAGGATGGTAACGGTGGCTAAGCGACGCCGGATCCAGAGTTCCAACCAGGCAGATGAGGCGAGGGCTTTCGTCTGTTGGTGTCCCTCTACCCACTCCCTCGTCGTGGCCTCTCGGCCATAGTTTTGGCATGCATCCCTCGTTAAAGCACAGACCAGTTCTGTCGGGTTATATCGTAACACGAGCAACCCTTAAAAGATTCGCGGATGATTGGATGAAGCGGAGTGATGCTGAGGGTGTAGACAATGATACGCCTACCTAGGTTACGGTGCGCCGTGCCAAGGGAGATAGAAGGGGTGAAAATTTCATGCCATTTGAGCCCTATCAAATTTCTAGACGGTTTAAATGACCTGCTGGCACGCAATTCTGGCGATTTTGGGGGAGATATCGGACAAACTTATTTAAACCTCCTAATCGGATTCCGTGATAACGACGCCAGGGCAAAGCATCTTGGACCTTTAAACTTATAATGCTCTTATCTATATCGACGCCACACGAAGACTGGACCCTTTGGGGAGGACAACTGCCGTTGGTCTTGAGGCTGTGGTGTCTACACGACTGCTCAAGCAATTGTTCGCCCTCTCTCTCAACTACCAATTGGTCTTGCCTGTCACTACGAGCGGATGGAATCCTTCCAAAGAATCCAAGACGTCGCTGAATCTACCCTTAGACAAATGGTCCACACCACTCCAACTGCTCGCGCAGGCCATATGTATTTTACGGTCAAAGCGAAAAATTGCTCGCAACCGCACAGACATTGCATACAAATCTACGCTTTGGCCGTAAAATACATACGGCCCTGACGAGTATTCCCTCCACTGGCACTTGCTACTATAAATCGCTCCCGTTAGAGGTCAGGCTCCATATATTATCCTTCACCGATCTCGTTAGCGCGCATCCTATCCACTTTCATCCTAGAAGAACCCCGCTTAGCACCTATTCGCTTGGAGGTTGGGGCCCAAACTATTGCTTATGTTCATTGTGTCGCGTCATCGTTACACATGACCCGACCTCGTTTCCAAGCAGATGAGGGAAGATGCTCTCTTCGTGTATTACAACTACAACCAGTTTACAACTTCTCCTACCGCAAACGGAGGTGCCTGGAAATCACATTTGAAATACCATTTCCAGAACACGAGTCCTACTATGTGGCAGAAAGTCCGTAGTCTTCTATTCACCATCACCCTGGACCTGACACGCTTCGAATGTGGTGGTCGCCATCCCTTGTAGAGCGTGTAGGAGACATCAAGCTCAAGGTGCACCTTGTCTTATACCCCTTTAATGTTACGAAGAGGAAGAGGTCTTTAGTGATGGCGAAGAGGACTCTCGGCCGCCCTGGAGTCTTGCAGGTCATAAGGAGAGTCTGGAGAGTCAGGTTGATATAGCGGACTACACGCTTCAGGCCTTACTCTTACCGCGTAGCTGTGCTGGAGGCCATATCGGACTTCACCGGTCAATATCCAGGCCTGGGACAAGGAGCGACGATCTATGGAAACACATCTGAACCAATATATAGTCTCCTCCACCCCACCTTGAGATAGGAGTCGCGTGTTTCTAAGGATAAACTAAACGGAGGAGGACTAAGTCTGACAAGACATGACTGCGTTGAGGACTGAAGGGGTAGTGTTTGGTTGTTGGGGAATAAGTTGGTTTTATGTTGAGGACCGAACGACTTGTGTTTGATTTAAGATTTTCATTTTGGAGTGGGGATCAAGTTGTCTTTTAGTTGGCTGTAGGGATATAATAACAAATGAATGCTTATAATAGCCTAGGAGAGTCTACTTCTGCGAGCTTGTAGTTTGTTGCGAATTGACATGGTGCTTTCCCTTTAGATTCAACTTGTTTCGGTTATTAAGCGAGAATTTAGAAATCATATCCTGTAGGTAGAGATTGTCTTTTTTACTGGAACTTCCTAGGGGACTGAGAATTGCAATACTTTGCTGTTTAAAAAAATATCAGATAGTCTACAAAAGGGAAAGAAGAAAGCTTTCTTATTCTAAGATCAGAACGACGCTGCTGTTTAGACTCCATGAAGGACATATGGTCGGAGGGTTTGGTCGGGTGTGTGAAATGAACATGACAGGAATCTGAGATACCAAAAGATGATACTAGGATAATCGATTGAGAGGACAACAGGAATTATTGCAATAATACCTAGATAACCAGTACTAGCTGTAGCAAAGAGCTACACGGCCGCCACTTCTCGATGACGCTTCTTCACCATAGTCAGCTTTACGTCGATGGGAAGCGGAATAGTTCCCTCAGTTCGATATTTCAATCAATAATGTCCGGGGTTACTAGTAAAACTTTCTCGTTTTAGTGGAGCTAGGGGAAAATCTGGAAGGGGTTTGACAAGGAGGTTGAAGAAATAGTTGTAGAGTGGAGATTAAGTAGTAAGGGTGAATAAAGAGGGTGAGTCACGAAAAATATCCAGAGGCTCTCCAGCTCTTAATAAGAATCCATTGTTTCAATTCAAACACCCCATCATTAAGACTATAGGGCTCATATTCCATCGAGGCCCGGTAGTCATAATCCTTGATTCCTGCCTGCTGAAAGCAGCGAACCTACCCCCACCCCCACCTCAATCGAGGAGCATAGCGGATGCAAAATTCTCTTAGTACCTGCATCAATATGTGTAATTCCACACAGCCAATTCATTCCACAGACCGAGGGACAAGCGAAGGCGAACATACTGGACTGGTCCGACTGCTGAGAACTAATTTAGCTTCATTTTTGGTGTACGAAAAGGAGGTAGTCGCTTGGCCGTTATTCTGGTGCCTGAGAGTGAAAAAATAGATAAGAACGTGAGAAATGGAAGGCCACCTAACATATTATCGCTGGGACCTCCGACTCCCCTTTCCTTTCTTTTGGCTATCATCTTTCGTTTTACTATCATGGCCTTTTGGGGGTTTGTGCTAAGTTTGCTTTTGAGCTGGTCCAAGATCTGGTCGAACGCAGGAATTAGCATTTAATGTTGGAATCTAGTTTTTCTCAACCATGCTAATAGGAAGTACTCGAACAAGATTTTCGAGTGTATAGATTTTGCTGTAAATGAGCCGAGAGAATGCTCCAAGGTCTCCTTCTGGTCCAGTTTGTTCCCTTCTCACACAAATCGGATCCTTGGTTGGGTTTTCCTTTACAATGGTGCTGTCCTAGGCTTCGTAGGAATGCTCAGGGTGGGCACTGATTACCAGTGTATATAATAGCGTGTTGGTATCGCTCAAGAAGATTTGCTTTCATCGTTGCTTGTCCATTATATGTGTGGATCGGCCTAAAGTATTAGTTTAGTCCGGTAACAGGTAAAGAGCGAGTAGCTTACGAGCAGATACTGTTTCCATAGCCTTCCCTTATGACAAACTGGCGAATCTCACTATAAGCCCCCTCGCAGGCTTACGTTACTATCCTAATCGTTTCTAATATTTCACGAGATTCGTGACACTTATTTCAACATAAACACGCTAGGCTATTTTAAGAAAACATAAGAGAAATACTCCTACAACCAGAATCCTATAACCGAAGATAAGAAAGCTAAGCATAAACAACACTATGATTCCCAGATACACTAAGAAAAAAACCCTAAAAAGAGGTTATCGCAAAGCCTTCCTAATCTACCCTCTACCCTGACAATCAACGCCTGTGCCACTAATATCCGAGACCAGGTGGCCCATACACTTATTTTGCCATATACCCGTGCGAAACTTTGCCTCCCATTCCCGGCCATCAGGTCCTAAGCCATATGAAAAGTGCCAGGTATCTGGGAGTAGACCACATCTATCCGCTACCTTTTGCTTTAAATCAGCCCCAAAATCTGCACTAGCAAAGCCGCGGCCCCAGACATTGTTATCGTTAAAGTAGAATTTGTAAACGGAGTCACAGCCTGCCCATCTAGCAAATGTTGATGGCTGGCGGGAGGTTTGTGGGTTGATCCGATACGTGACCTCCCTAACCTTTATCGACCCGCTAGCCTTAGAGCCCTCAGCATTTTTCGGATCGTTCCTATCGCAGCTATCAACGAGGTTGCTAAGCAGGTACTCTATACACTCTTTCATGGTTGGCTTAAATGGCAGGCCCGGGGCCTATTCGATCGCGATGGAGACTTCCTCTATAGAGCCCTTGTTGTACTGACGCATTAGCGAGCCTGAGCCTAAGTCTAAAGCACCTTGCTGCACTGCCGTGGGACAGAATTCCTTCTCGATGAGGGTAGCGAGTGTCGGGCGGCTCAAGTATTTTCCAGTCCCGACGCCCGCGCATTTCTTGTCGATGGGGGAGATGGTGGGGATGCCGGTTGTAGTTGAGTCAATGTATCCTTGGTTGGATTTCAAAGGTTGGATAAAGTAAAGCCAACCGTCTAGATTTTTGTAGGAACCTCCGAACTTGTAATTCTGGGGCTAATCGTCGTATCAGTACTCGTTTAGCTGTGAGGGAAGATTATGGACTACTTACATTAGCCGGATTGTTTCCATCACAGCTATCCAGGATTTTGCTGAATCCTTTTACACATTCGTCGTGATTGGTAATTGTTTTACCTTCATCTAGGTAGTTCCGTAGTGAAATGATCATGTCATCTGGTGTACCTTGATTTGAATTTTCCGGTTTACTACTTGGTGGGTCAGTCCTTTTGCAGAACTCGTCAGCTGCGATTAGAGCCTTGTCTTTGTTGACAGCGAGTGTGCCTGAGATTCCTCGACATTTGAGTTCTTCCTTAGGTAGCTCCTTTTTGAATTCTTCAAATATCTTGTCCATAATTTTAGCGTGGAGAACTGGTTTAGGATGGAAGACCTTGATGAGGTTAACAAAGGTCTGCTTGTAGCTGTCTCCAAAAGCTTCTGCTTGGACTTCTCCCTCCTTTGAACCTAAAACAGAGTCGTAAAGAGCATCCCTAAAGTCTTTGGATGACATTGGGTTGTTGTTGACCTTGAACTCTGTATTTGAATCGTGCTTTGCTCGGAAGTCAGCGTAATCTTTTGAAGATCCATCTATCTTAGTTGCTAACGTGTTCAACCAGGGAAAGTTTCTGGTGTCAAGGATTGCAGGATGATTAAAGAACCAGGTCCCCTCGTTGTCTGGGGCCGGCTCATCAACCCCCTCCTCGCAGTATCTATGACCGTCGAGGATGTCATTCCACTCCACATAGCTGACCCCGATATCCTTGAATCCAGAGACTGCGGCCTTTACTGCTGCGTTTAACACATCGGACATATCGTTGAAAGTTTTGCGTAGGCCGTTTGACAGAAGCGTCGCTCCGTACCTACCCCCTAAGTACAAGTTCCAGGTTCGTTTGTTGCATAGCTCTGTTTTTTCGTTGAAAAATCTAGCATAGGCGGGGACGAAGGCTCTGAAATCATTGCCGACACCTTTGCGACCCTTGTCCACAGTAGCTTGAATAACAGATGCAATATTTTTCACGAGTGCTGAGTTTGGTGTATTGTCGGTAGGCGAAGTCCGAAGCAAGGCCCATGAAAATTCAAGTTGCTTCGAACAACTTTTATATGGAAGGATTTCGTAGATGCAATTATTGACCAAGCCGAGGAAGTCGATATCATCACCGCCGACGTGGATAACTGCCATCTGGGGCTTCCCAAAAACTGGACGTTGTCCGTATTGCCAATCAAAGGTAGGCTCGTCACGAAACTGCTCCGCTAGAACTTCCTTAGAGCTAGCACCAGAGCAAGCAACGTTGTTCAAGAGGCGCCCATTCATAGATCCAGTGAGACGAATATCAGTGTTCATTAAACGAGGGTAAGCTCCGTTAAAACGAAAGCATCTGTGAAACTCATCCCATTTTCCTGCTCCAACGCCAGTAGCGTAAGAGTCTCCAACAACTGTCCATTCTTTGATGTCTCCTAGGTCTCGAGGAATATTTTGAATATGGTCAACTAATGGTATAGCTGAGCTTGAGGAGATGATGCTCCTAGAAGTTTGTTAAAAAAATAAGAATCATCAGAGAAAAGGGTTACATAAATAGACTTACAGGCTAATAGAAAGGACTGTTTTTAAGATCATTGTAGTTAAAAAAAATATAGGAGCGTGACCTTGTTTATTTTCTGACCTCAAAAGAATGTGTTGATGTAGTAAAGGAACCCATCTTCTATTTATCTCTTGGTCACCCTAATTCCAACAACAAAATTTTAACACTTCGTAATAATATGAGGCTATGCACCTTAGTTGTAAGGACGAAATCGACAAGACCCTGTACGTAAACCCTCCAACAGACCATTTAAACGGCTCTTAAAAGACACCTGTTCAATAAAATCTCAACATCGTCTTACTGGACGAGGCTATGCTTCTATTGCTTATACTTCCAACATTGAAGTGGACCCTAAGTTGCGGCGTGAATCTCATGAGAGGTCATTCAAATGGTCTCTAAAAGATCAAACAGGCTGAAAAGGATTCTTAGCAAGAGAAGGCATAGTACACGTCTAAAAATACGACCAACTTACCTTGTGTTATATCAAGGCTGCCGGAATTTTTGGCTTGCACTTTATGTTGGTTCTTGGCTTCCTAACATGCGACCGAGTTGGCCACGCTGTTTCAGTACCCTTCCAGGCGCACTCATTATGTCTTCTAGTAATCCCTGTGTCGCGGGCGTTCTCTGTTCGACACTGGTACCTTCTATTAATCTATTAAAAATTTGAGAAACTTAGAACAGGATCTTTACTCCACCTTTCAAAAATATTTCCTGCCCGCAAGGCAAATAGAGCGTTCCCTCTCCTATTTATTCTCTTTCATCGCCATTTTAAGAGAAACACACTGAATCCCCTTTATTACAAAAGAGATTTAAGAAAAGACTTGCGTGGTCACCCCAAGTTTCAGCCCTGTGAAAAGTACACACCACATCATAGCAGGACCCTTGAGATCCTCCAAGATCCCGCAGATGTTCTGTACAATCTTTTTTCCACGACACCACAGCTCAAAAAGAATGAATGCACTTCATTGCCACAACCGCCGTGCCGCTGCACTGCCGAGCATCCCTACCCCAATCATAATCCTAGCGCTTATTAATACATAAGCAACGTAAATCAACCAACACATCTACATTAATCAACGCCTCTCCCATAGCAACGTGATTTGTTTTCTGTTAAAGCAACCAAGTCGAACCCCCTACTACGTTTAAACTCCGCGCCATCTAGACATACTCACTCGTGTGAATTTTCTTTCCATCGAGATACCCAGCCCCAGAACCGTCGCGCCCGACACGTTATTCAACTTAAGCGCAATGGACGATGCCATTCTTGTTACCTTCTGGGCCCTGCAGTCCCTCCTTGTCCTCACCGTCCTCGCATTCACAACCTTCATCGTGCTCCTCCTAGCCGCCAAATCGGACCCAAGCTTCGCATTTATGTAAGTCTACCCCTTATCCCCTCCCTCCTTTTGCCTTCTCCTTCCCCCTCATGCCCTACCAAACCCGCCATTCTCATACCAACCACCTACATACAGTTCATGGATCCTCTTCCTCATCCTCACGCTCATTACACTCTCCTTAACCTGCGTCGAGATCCACCGCTATCTCTCAGTTAGGGGCCTCAGTCCCAAAACCTACCTACTGTGTCAACAGGTGAAAACCGCACTCTCCCTATTGGTCTGGACTGTGATGGTGATTCGCACCCTCATAGAGACGGGGTCGCATAGTCTGGGAACCGAGAACCTTGTTAAGGCGGGGGTTGTTTGCCAGTAAGCGCATCACTCTCTTAAAACGCCCTTCTCGATATAAAGAAAATGTTACTGACTCGGCTGAATAGGATACCCTTTATTATCCCCTTCATCTATGCGTCAAGGAATATTGCTAGCGCGGGCCATACTGGCGAAGAAGACTTGTCAGGACACCATGAAAGCGCCCCACTCTTAAGGAGCTAAATGCAAATGTTTTGCGAGGAAGCGGACTTCAGTAACGTGGTTTCTCTTTGAACAAATCTCGATTGCGGTGCAAAGGGCACTTGATTGTATCAGCACATTACAAGACTACGAACAGTCTTCTCTGCCTCAATAGCATTTCAGGAAATGAAGACAAACCTCCCAAATCTACTATCAAAATCCTTACAGCGGCTTGTGGCACTTATGGAAAGGGACCTTACAAAGCCTTGCGCATTTCTTTCTCTAGACTATTGAACTAAATTAATTCTATGGCAATACATTTATAATAGAACCATTTAGCCACGCCCGTGACTCCTCTCTCGCCAACCTCAACAATCTTCCCTCCCGTTGCGTCTTATCAGACGGCCAAGCAAACTTGACCACATACTCCTACCCCGCTGAATCACTTCTCCTTCCTCGATAGTATGTTGTTCCTCTGTACACTATCGCTTTTGTCGAAGCGATCGGCTTGTCCTCCAGGGCAATCATCTCTCCAGGTACAAATATACTTGATGCTGCGGTCACGCTTAATAAACGTGTTTAAACCCAATTCTGCATCGGACATCAGCGAATAGTTCGCAAGGATCTAGTTTGTGCTATTTGAGTTTCTAGCGATCATCTCACGTCTGATTGTCACACAGGGTCGGTAGCCTGGACCTATTTTGACGCATTTTTGAGGACCACGTCTATACAGACCAACATGAATTCTCACTCCGTTATTTCAAATCTATTTCACTGCCTCTCTCAATCAAATAGAGAGTGGCTTGAGGAGGTGTTGGATACGTGTAGGATCGTAAATTATTCTAAAGTTAGTCTAAAGTATGCTCGTTAGCGCCCTACTGCTTCGCCGTGTTGGCATTATTGTTTCGGAGCTGCCTTTTATCTCGTAGGATTGTTTGCTGGCCTAAAGTGTTCTCGTCAACATCCTTCTACTTTGTCGTGTTGGAAATGTTGGTTTGATATTTTACCTTGCTGGATTGTAGACCGTTGGCCGGCCTAGAGTATCCTCGTTAACATCCTTCTGCTTCGCCATGTCGGAAATGTTGGTTTGATAATTTACCTGGTTGGATTGTAGACCGTTAGTCGGCCCAGAGTATCCTTGTTAAAATCCTTCTGCTTCGTCGTGTTGGAAATGTTGGTTTGATATTTTACCTTGAAGGATTATAGGCCGTTGGTTGGCCTAGAGTATTCTCGTTAACGCCCTTCTGCTTCGCCATGTTGGACATGTTACTATAAGGTGAAATTTTACTGGTCTGAAAGTATTCTCGTCACTGCCTCGCGACATTACAGGGAGTAGGATGTGTTAGGGATAAAGGGCGCCGACAGTTAATTTCCTAGTTATCTCGTGTAGCTCTCCTATAAGAGGTTCTCGGTTGGTGTCGGGTTACTCGGGTCACACACACTGCGTCGTTACGACGGGCACATTAGATGAGGTTGACCCGTTACAAGCCCCACCAACGGCCCCGCCAACATCACGTCACACATAAATAGCGTCCTAAGGGCGTACGTTGAGGAAATTATGTGAAAGAAACAATCCACAACTCCATACCACGACCAAAATACAATTCTTAGCAAAGAGCCCAGGACGGAGCTTCCCTGTTCCTTTCGTACGATCACCATGGATGTAACCTTGGAACAAGTCGAAGGATCCGAACCGAGGTAAGTCCAACCTAAGAGCATAAGGCATTGCCGCCGAATCTTCGTACGTCTAAAATACCATCTTCTTAATCACAAGAGGCAATAGCAGCCGTTCTCGAAACATAGCCTCATTTTCCTCTTCGGGATTAAGAGAATGGCTACTGTTGTACCCTTGAGAATGAAAGAATGAGATGCGGCCGAGTAGGGCCATACCAAGAGCAATGCCACGAATTCTTACCGACCAACTCCTCATGTTTATGTATACTTTGTTGGACTAAAGATAGAAGTTTTCTTTGCAGCGTAGAAGGATATCAACTTTCTATAAGAATCTCTTGTCGTTCTACAATCCAGAAAACATTTGAACAGCTCATCCTCTTCTCTTTTAGCAACCTTCAAGTTTTAGTATTTGTCGATCTTATATATTTGTCTTCTCATCTCCTCCCTATCTTCGATTCTCAACATCCTTTCACTATGCGGTCTCTATTACCGTTCTTCGTATACATTATCTGCCTTTTCAGCTATACTCTAGCTACTAACCTTCCTCGAATCGATAGGCAGCCTAGCCCTGGCAAAGCACTCTACACAATCTTTCCAAAGAACGGCACCGATATTTCGAAGACTAGCGAGTTTGTTAAGAATATCGTCGGAACCGAGGACCTCTTGCCTTGGACGAACCTCCAAGAACAACTGGTCTCATGGACTGTGGAGGCCTCACCTGACGAGGTTACCCGGTTGCGAGGCTACGCCGATGTCGATACTGTAGTTGAGTTCCATCCCCTAGAAGTATCTATCGAGTCTGGCACTACCCGAGCTGATCGTCGTGCGGTTGTTGTTACTGGACTGTCGGAGCGAGACAACCCCCCCCGAGACCTAGGGTACCTTATCTTCCCGCGGGATGGCAAGAACAACGATGAAACTAGCAAGACAGAAAGATTCCTCCTAGATGTTGTTGGGAAAGACAATGTGCGACCCCCACTCTCTTCAAGAGGAAGACTTGTATTTTGGGTAGCCATGAATAGTAAGTAACACTTATAACTTATATATTACTCTGCACTGTTTTTTAACATTTTTCTCAACTTTTGACTATTTCTTTGCTTACCTTTTTTTGCTATAGCTACCGACTCCCAGCGTGAGCAAATTGCCAAGAACCCAGGGGTGAAAGCTGTCGAGCCCAACGTTGCCGGACAGGTTGATCGCTATATGTCACCTAGCAACTTGGCTCCACTTGTATCATCATCGGCAGCCAAAGCTAAGAGGGACGTCCGATACTCTACGCAGGTGAATGCTGTCCCGGAGCTAGTCGTTATTAGCCAGCCTAGGTAGGTCCACTTGACACTAGATAGTAAGATAGGGCGTGATGGTTAATCTTTATTTTAGCACCATTCCTAATATTAACGACATTAAGAACTATGTGTATGAGAGCAATAACGGACGACACAGCTTCGTGTACCATTTCGAGGAAGGGGTGGCTTGGAAGAATGGTGTAAGTTGTTTATGCAAATGCTACTAGTAGCTATTCTCCAAACTCTTCTCAAGCAATAGCTACTCTTTCTCTTCTAAGCCAAGACAATGACAACTAGAAGTGAGAAAGGAATGGTAGACTAGAAAGTTGGACATTGAAATACCTGCTAACGTACTGTAGGAATTCCCTAATCGAGTCCCCGATGAGCAACACCTCGTGACTCGGTTAGCGAGGTTGTCGAATTCGGCTCCTTGGGAGGATCCTATAAGCATATCACACAGCACCTGCACTGCTGGCAAAGCACTAAGCCCGACGTATGGCGTAGCAAAACAAGCTAAGCTAGTTGTAGTTAAGCTCCACGAGATTACAGTAGCAGAGATGATAGAGGGATTTATGATGATCATAGAAGACATGGTGAGCCGACCTGAGCGTCGTAAGAAGAGCGTGGTTACCTCGTCGATAGCAACAACTGAGAGAATGAGGAGGGAAACCATCTCAGAATTTCGAGACGTCATCAAGAGTCTTCTCGACATGGATGTCCCGATAGTTCAGTCTGCAGGTAACGAGGCCCAACAAGGGCACCCCTTGATCTTTCAAGCGCCAGCCGTATGGGGAAGCGACGATTTACCTATAATTGTAGTTGGATCGTGCAAAAGTAACGGCCTTCCCTCCCTATTCAGCCAGGGCGGGCCTCAAGTCAATCTTAACGCCGTGGGGGAGGACGTTAGCTGTCTAGACAAATCAGGTAACCTTATACACGGGTCAGGAACGTCATTTTCTGCGCCGCAGGTTGCGGGGGAGGTAGCCAACCTTCTATCGTACGACACGGTCCCTTTTGATATAGGCGACGGCAAGGTGGCAAAGAGCGTGCGGACCTACCTAGGATCAAAGGCTGGGAGCTGGGAGCGGACCCCGGGCGTCAATGTCCTCTGGAACGGGGTCACAGAGCAACACAACCCTAAAAGTCCTCCACCTCCTCAATTATCAAGCCCACCGCCTATGTCAGCACCACCTATCATCGACAAGAAATGCGCGGGCGTCGGGACTGGAAAATACTTAAGCCGCCCGACACTCGCTACCCTCATCGAGAAGGAATTCTGTCCCACGGCAGTGCAGCAAGGTGCTTTAGACTTAGGCTCAGGCTCGCTAATGCGTCAGTACAACAAGGGCTCTATAGAGGAAGTCTCCATCGCGATCGAATAGGCCCCGGGCCTGCCATTTAAGCCAACCATGAAAGAGTGTATAGAGTACCTGCTTAGCAACCTCGTTGATAGCTGCGATAGGAACGATCCGAAAAATGCTGAGGGCTCTAAGGCTAGCGGGTCGATAAAGGTTAGGGAGGTCACGTATCGGATCAACCCACAAACCTCCCGCCAGCCATCAACATTTGCTAGATAGGCAGGCTGTGACTCCGTTTACAAATTCTACTTTAACGATAACAATGTCTAGGGCCGCGGCTTTACTAGTGTAGATTTTAGGGCTAATTTAAAGCAAAAGGTAGCGGATAGATATGGTCTACTCCCAGATACCTGGCACTTTTCATATAGCTTAGGACCTGATGGCCGGGAATGGGAGGCAAAGTTTCGCACGGGTATATAGCAAAATAAGTGTATAGGCCACCTGGTCTCGGATATTAGTAGCACAGGCGTTGATTGTCAGGGTAGAGGGTAGATTAGGAAGGCTTTGCAATAACCTCTTTTTAGGGTTTTTTTCTTAGTATATCTGGGAATCATAGTGTTGTTTATACTTAGCTTTCTTATCTTCGGTTATAGGATTCTGGTTATAGGAGTATTTCTCTTATGTTTTCTTAAAATAGCCTAGCGTGTTTATGTTGAAATAAGTGTCACGAATCTCGTGAAATATTAGAAACGATTAGGACAGTTACGTGACCCTACCATCTTTACTATCGCTATTGATAATTTTGGTATTAGATCCCTAGAAGTGTCAAAATCTTGGCCATATACAACTCCCTCAAAACACCGACCAACACCCCACCAAGTATTATAGGAACCAATCACTCCCCTCAAATTTCCGTGGGCTACAAATACAGATGCAAGTACTTTTTCACCCACTATTGCCCCTATTGGGTGTGGGTGTACAATGCGCCCTGCGCACACTGCCCAGTAAGCCTATGAAGTGGATAGTTGCTTAGGCAGACGGAAGTGATAAGGAGTGCAGCACGTATGGTATTGATATTTGGGGTTGGGGTTGGGGGTTGGATGGTGGGGTGCTTGTTGGCTACACTGAATCTGATGGGGAGGTATATTAACTGCCATATATTTACTCTTATGTACCATCTTCAAAGCAATCAAACCTCTATCCATGTCAGCAATGGCTACCAAACAAAATAAGAACTCCAACGATAAATTCAAATTCTACTTCGACAAATCTAAGATTCCTATAATCGAACCTCCCCCTAATGGCGTTCCTATCTTTCGTCTATCCTTTGGTGACAAGGTGCCCCCTCGATTCTTTATTTACGAATGGGTGGGAGCAGTCGGGCGTTTTTTGATGCAGAGAGCAAAGAGGATATAGAAGCACACTATGCGCTCTGCCTTCAGTTGAGCAATGTTCTCAAAATGGACATAACGCAAGAGGTGGCTTCCATAAGGAAGGATAGGGCTCGCAAACGGCTAAAGGAAGTGGGGAAAAGGCTGGGACGTGAGCAGGAAATGGAGAAATTGATTAGGAATGTAGAGGAAAGAGAGGGAAGGGAGGATAACCTCGCCTACTACTTTATCTGATAGAAGGAAAGCAGGTCCGCTACGCTTTGCGCGAGCTCGTTCGGGGGCTGCGTAGCCAAGGATTTTGCGTATCGTACTCTAAGAGGTTGGCCGGAAGGATGTTTGTACCGAGGCTGTAAAACGCAGATAGGGACCTTCCTAAACCAGTGTAATTGGCGCATAGCCTCCTTGTGTTTTGCAGTTATCTCGTAGGCCTTTTCGTGATGCCAGTCGTCTGGAGGGGGGGGGGGGGGGGGGGGGGGTTTTTGGGGGGGGGGGGGGGGCGGCGGGGCCAATGGGGCAACGTGCCCTGTGCGCCCCGGCCC
>JAPZOX010000826.1:0-23161 GCA_037952655.1 Hymenoscyphus sp. LP001
CTCTTAACTAATAAGAATACTCTATTCAAAGGTTCTATTATCTCTTATTCCGTTCCACCTATTCTATAAGCTTAATATCTAGCTTATTAGTATCGATTAGCTTTTGTAGAGCGTTATAGTAGTCCTTCTTCGTTATAGTATCCGCGGGACTACTCTTGCTATCGATCTACTTAATCTCGTCGTAGAGTGTAAACTTAAATCAACTAGGCGACTTTCTATGCTTTTGATAATACTTACGAAAGCGAGTAAGATGTTATAATACGTCTTACTTAATATCATAACCGGCTCGTTTAGACGGGTGACTAAAACGTCTATAGAGACGTTGAATATCGACGTCTAATAAGTAGTATAGGGATTCTTATACGAGGTTATATACAGTCTTATTCTAGAGTAGAAAGAGGTGTCCGAATCGTCGTATAATTCTAAAACGTTCTACTTTCTAACTCTTTCTATCTTCTTAAATAAGAACGTTCTAGAGGTTATTAAGCGAGACGTGTAAACGGTCTATATCGTTAATATATATAATAAATAGTATATCTGAATATATAATATAGAATTCCGTATAGCGGATTAGTATACTAATCGTAATCGATCCTAGTATAACAGCTCTGGTTATATACACTCGATTCACTTACGTATAAGTTATACTAATCGAGTTATATATAGCTAGCACGTGTAGCTGTTATGCCTTACCGAGCTTTAGCCGAAGTCTCGCTTAGTGTATATAAATAGAGACAGAGCGTACCGACTCTCCTCTTCTCTCTTTAGTTTAGTTTTCTTCGAATACAGGTACTATTCTATAAGCATCTCTTTTGGTACATTTGTAAAGGGCCGTTATAATTTCAGCGGAATATATTAATAATAGTTCTAATATAAGATAAATACTTTCGTTTATTATCTAGAACTTATAATTAGTCTTTCTCTTTTATTTATACTTCGGATTTTCTCTGTTCTCTAAGTTTATAAAATTAATTATTCTATAGATAGATATTAGATAACGTCTAGTAATATCTTATATTACTAAAGATAATTATTATATTTTCTATACTCTATTACTATTCGTTATACTAGACTACTTTCTACGCTCTTAAACCAGCTAAACATTAAAATCGAAGTAGTTAACACTTATACTTCGCTCTAAAAAAAAAATTCATACAAAGTATATAGCGTAGGGGTTTGGACTAGTAAGATTTCTTTTTTTTGTCACTGCTACGATATCAAAAATCAGCAACAATGCACCCTAAAGTCACGTCGCCTAGGAAATATCAACTGGCACATCGAGAACATCTACGATGCTTAGGAACTGAAACGGGTAGAGGAACGATTAGAAATATTAAAAAGCCGATGCTTAGAGGAAGATACGAAAAGAGAGAAAGACTCAGTACAAGACTTGGTTGCCATCTATGATTGTCACCCTCAATCGTCTATACATTTCCTCCTTTGCCCGAAGGCACTCCAGAGTCAACAACAGCTATTCAACGCTTTACAAAATCCAGAATCTTTGGAAAAGATTCGCAGCGAAACGAAGAAAATGAAGGAAACAGCTGCGCTGGACCTCTCAGCAAAATATGGACGATCCTCTGAGCGTGGCTGGGAAAATGAGATAATCGTAGGAGTACTTGCAAAGCAACCAGACACAGATCCTCCCTGTATTCATGTCTTATCGGTCGATCGCTGCTGTACAGGGAGATACCCAAGCCCGTTCTCATATAAGTGCTTTGCTACACGATTCTTCATCTCGCTCGATGACTTCCCCTTGACTAATCCAGGCATTCGAGCTCGGGTGAATGAAGTCAAACAAAGCGTTAAGTGTTGGCGATGTGGGGCAGATTATGGGGAAGACTTTGACGGGCTCAAGCGGCATCTAAAGGAGGAGTTTGAGGACTGGAAGGCCCTTTGAAACGTAAAGAATTTACAGTAGGCGTGGCAGAGAGAATTTATTAAAACAATACAATATAACCTTCCCTATCCCTAGACTAATGAAAGAATCTGCCTCGTGTAATTCCCAACTGGTGCCGATATTAAAATCATAACCCCTAAGATTGATGCCGAAAGAGCAAAGCCATGCCCACCGATTGATGCCGATGCCAAAATCATGTACCCTTAAATTGATGCCGATGCGATTGATGCTAATGCTAGAACTATGTCATAGGAATCTAGGAATTCCTCAAATTGATACTAATGTCAACTCCATACGTAAAGAATCCACCTCGGTTGCATTTCTAAGAAGATGCCCTACAAGTGTTGGACATGGTCTTGTAGACGAGAAGCTGTCTCGCTAATCTGGTTCACCAGCTTCGCCTGCTCCCTCTCTGGTGTTCCGTGGACAGGTGTTGCTAGAAAGTCATCTATAGCTTTTTCGGCAGCCTTAATAGAAACTGCACAAGCTCTAGCATCTTGCATTTCACGCTCTCGTTCGGTAGCAATCAATCTTGTCGTATTATGTAAACTAGTAGTTAAAGACTTGAACTGCTTATAGAAGTGATCCAGGTCGTCCTTAACTGAGTCTGTTGAGGTTTGTATCGCCTTTATCAACAAAGATCTTACTGAGGTCTCTATCAAGGTCAAAAGCTGGTTGAGTTTAATAAGTGCCTGTCGTTTTATATTAGTTATTAAAAGAAAGCTATCTATACTAGAAACTCACTAGGTCATTTGATAGAAATGCCGGGGAGGCTGAAGCTGTATAGTGAAGAAGGGAAGGAGCTGAGGGTGCAACTTTCGCAACCGATTTCTTAGTAGGAGCTGAGGACATAACCGGGTGCGCGGGATCTGGTGTGTTTGAAATGGGAGCTGCACCTGAGGACAATTTAAAGGAAGGATCTGGCGTTGGATTTCGAGTAGGAGGGACCGATTTCGGGGTAGCAATCAATTTCGGGGTGGGATCTTCTGTAGGCACTGTTGCGGGAGTTGGGTCGGCTGATTTTGAGGCCAATAGAACCTGATTGGTTGGAAAGTTCAGTTGGACAAATGGTATATTGTACAAGTCTATACCGTTTATGTTAGTGTCGATATACCCTTGGGCGCGGGCGATAGCGTTGGTAATGTCTTGAATTAAATCAGGCATGGTACCCTGGATTTCCAGGGCCATTTCAAGCGCTGCAGCATCAACCGCCGGTTTCCGACCCTCTCACAGCTCTTCCAACCCAGCAATGATATCCTCTCTGTCAAGAGGGATCCCGGCAGCAAAGCAAGAAAGCTTGGCCGACAAGTGGCTCTTTTTGAGAGCTTTTTTGTCGCCAGGTTTACTGCCAAGAGGTATTTCGTTGGCTCTGTATACGTGAACCAGTTGAGCTTGGTCAAGTTTCGTCTATTTTGGCGCTCCATCTGTTGAAAACGGAACATCTACACCAACGGCATCAGCCTTGGTTTTGATATCCGAAAGTGGTACCATGATAAGGATTCGTTGTGATGTGACGAGGGATCAATGATGGAGATCTTGCTGTGACAAGGGATTAAGAGCTTGACAGGAGATGGTTGAGGTGGATACTGGCAGGGAAAGGACACTACTAATATACAAAGTCCGACTCAATTTCCTCTTGGAATAGAAGCCTTCCATCTGACGGCAGGATATCTTTTCAATTCTGGTTGGAACAGAAGCCTTCCATCTGACTGCAAGATATCAATTTGTGTTAGAACGGATGCCTTGAATGACTGCAGGATATCTTTCTATTAATTTTTGTCAGAATGTAGGATACTAAACTCAAAACCAATGTTCAGTCCACATCTGAACTGTGCAGCAATTCTGGAACCCCTTCATACTCTCAGCTAATGCGAAGTGACTACATCCTTTCAAACCTGGGGGAAGCTTAGGCTGCTACAGATTTTGAGTTTGCATACAAACCTGGAGGTGCCGGAAAAGTTGAGCAGCCCCATCTTCTCTGTTGCCTCCTCTAGGAACCCAAGCAAAACAGTCGTCATGGCAGAAGCCATTGATGCCGATGATCCAGCAAATCCTGTATGCTCCCCCCCCCCCTCCCTCCCCACCTCTTCCGTGCTGTTCAGTTATTTAAACTAATAAGATAACAGAAGGTCATGAGCTGTTCCCTTTCTGCGATTGACGCTCTCTCGTGGACCTAATCGCAGAAGGACGCTCTAAGATCAGTGTTACTCCAGGAATCACAATGGCGAGATCTCCTCAATAATTCCGAAAACCCTGAGGATATCACCCCCAAAGTCTTCCGCGAAAAGATCTTCACAAACTAGTATCTTCGAGACAACCTTTGGGGCCCCCTTGAAGTATCTGCTCTCTCTTTGGCAAGTTTTGATGAAGAGAAAGTCAACCTTGCAATTTTTTGGATAGTTATGGTTACTTTGAAAACAATCTAGGAGACAGAGGCGCAGGCAAAGGCAGAGAACAGAGTCAAAGATGGGTATACGACCTCTTCCTCTATCGATTACCTCGTCTTTGTGCTTGCTTGCTAACTGAATTGCTAGATATCAAGGAATTCTATATGCCAAAAAGAATATTTCCAGCCAAAGTCACAGCCCCGAAAATGAATACGCGAAACAGCTTCAATCCACGGAACATATCCTGCAACCAACAAACGACGAAGACCAGCACAAGGAATATCATGCTTCTTCTAGTGGTACCCACCTCAATCCAACTCCTCAGCAGGTTCATACTCTGCATTCAACAAACAGTGATTTCTATCACACGACGTCCAATACGTCTTACAGCGGTTCCTACCTCAATCCAATCTTATCAGTGACTCTGCAGCCAAGCAATGATTACCACCACAGGAGATCCTATGCTTCTTCCAGCGGTACCTATCACGATCCAATCTCACCGGCTTCTATGAGTTCTGCTTATGCTCATCCCCTGGCCCCTGCTCCTGCCGATATACACCGCAACCACGGCTCTGTGATGCAAGAAGTTCAGGCAAAGAGCAATGAAAGGGAGCAAGAGAGGGTAATGAAAGAACTCGAAAAGTTGGATTGGGAAGACAAGGTAGCTCGTCAGAAGATGGCAGATCTGACCCACCATCGCAACCACAAGAGAGAACGGCAAGCGTGGCCAAAAAATATAGCTTAGTTCAAAGGTAATTATCATGAGATAACTTGAGCAGTAATATAATTATTTGTTTAGGTATACATTTTTAATTCTGTGAATATCTCACTAGTTTTTTGATGTTGTACAAGTGATGTCTCTACGGAATCGAAGTAGAAACTTGTCGAAGATTCAAGTGTAATTATAAATTATCATGATGTCGTCGCCTTAATACCTCAAATTTTCACACCTCAAATCTTCACACCTTAAATCTTTACACCTCAAATCTTCACTAGCGGAACTCTTGGGACGTTTGGCCAGATATGAAGGTCGCCGCCGCTGGTGTTGTAAGTCTCTTACTCCTTGTTTTTTCCCCGGCCTCGATACCAAAGCTAACATACTACACAGAGGGTTCTCGGAATTGAGTTACAGCACGCTGGACTGGGAGTTCCTGCCAAATGGACTTTACAGCAGACACGAGCAGTAGAAAACTTCCTATGCCAGAACAGCTTATTCGATATCGGAATCTCGACATGAGCAATTTCCGTTTCCATCTTTGGACCTGAGCTGTTGCTGCTATAGCCTGAGTGGTGGGTGAGCCAAACCTGAGCAAGGCTGAGCAAGTGAGCCAAGGAGGTGAGCCCACGGTGGACAGGGGCGACCCGTTTGGGCTCCTCGGCTACGACTGCCGCTGGCTTAAATTAGAAAGAGTAAGGCAGGAGAGTTCTTTCGGAGCCGATTCTGGATCCCTGTTTGCAAGAGGCGCACCAAACTTCAACAACATATGTAAGCACATACTAATCTATTAAGCACTCATTCAACTCTTGTCTGCCACAAGACGTTGTACTCAAATACTACACCTCACTGGCAATCGATTGACAATTCTGTACAATTTCAAAGGTTTAAAAGGACGATAATACAGATCCTGGGAGTCGACGTATGGCGCTCCTCGTGAGCATGCTACCCATCATACAACGCTACTACATTCTTTCCCTGAGTAACGTATTGTTCATCTAAGAACGTGTAACAAGGCACGGTACGGCAGTTGTATTGAGGGTTCGACAGCTGGTGTGTAACGGGCATGGTGAGATTCATGTAAATACGAAATCATACCAAGGGTCCATTTGCCCGAGGAGCGGAGAATTTCATGCAATCAAGGCAAGGCAAGACAAGGCAAGTTGGATCGCTGGCAAAGTTGCATTGATTAGAGGGGCGGATACCTGATCTTGAAACTTATGCAAAAGGGATGATCGTCGCGGAGGAGGGGTCAGCTTATCCTGTCGCTTGAGGTAAGACGAGTCAGAGCACAGTCAGGGGATTATGCCAAAGCCCAGCTTGCCTCTTAAAGCATGGCGGTGATCTAGTGAATCAGGATGATATCGTAGAGAAGGTAGTCTTATTGCTCTACACAATGCTGCATCGAATGAATCCCCTTGCAGACGTGATTACGACAGCGTTTAGCGGCTTCTCTAACTTCTAGAATATGACCTACCGAGGAAGGACTTTGCAGTGGTGCTCAACTAGGTGTAACTATTAAAGTGTGTTTCCAGGGACCAGGTTATAGTAACACCTTAGCGCTCCATTTTGCATGATGTAGATCTGACATTCAAGGAAAGATGGGGAGGCTTATACACCCTGATCTATGAGAAGGTGGCTCAAGACAGAAAAGATATGTCAAATAGATAGGCTTATGCCTAGTGCTCGATCCAACAAAGGAGCAGATATACGTAGTACCATCTTTCTTCCACCTTCATCTTCATCAGCCTTTATTTCTCCCTTCATTAATAGAATCAACTTCCATTGCTTAGTTTCTGCAAAGTTTATTATTCTTTAGTAAACATCTAGACTACAAGGCCGTATCAAGAAACTGCGACAGGAAACCGCGACTGCCCGCATCAGGTAAGGCGCGTGCACGTGCCCGTCGCCGCTTTCGGGGGGTATAAGACTTCCGTTTTCCCATCGCTGGCTGCTTATCACCTTCTTTCTCTTCCAACAGCCCAACAACCTACCCTCACGACGCTCGGTGCTCGCTCTTCATGCACCACTCGGCCCTTTTGCTCATATACTCCCCCTTTTCCCACCAAGCTCCCCTGATCGGCCACGCCGCAGCTCTGAAGGTCGCGCGAGGGTAGTGCGGGGCAGCTTCGACCACAATTCGCGATTGACCTGTACCGCCTCGATGCTCCTGAGCAGCTGTGACGTTGATCCCTTCCTTAACCCATCTCGCATCGGCCGAGTTACGAGCTGTGCAGTGCCCAAACCTTCTCGCAATCTGCCTCGTCGTCGCACCATCGTCGTCCCTCACAGAAAGGCGCTCCGGAGACTGAGAAGACGTGGACTCAGCCTGCACTCGTCGCAGCACAATAATGCCTCACGACAACGTGGCCTGGCTTCTGCCTAGCTGCGCCGCAGGTGGATGAGGTGTTAGCAGCTTCCTAGTGAGTTTCCTCATACTGTAGCGCATTTCGTATTCGTTTAATTGCGTGGATTTGGGCTGATTCGAGACGGCAGGATCATACCACGCTTTGTAAGGAGCATTGCTTATATCTGCTAAAGATATGCCGATTAGATCGCGACAGCTGCTCGCATGATAGCTAAGATGCTAACGATGAGAATACCTGTGATGTGCAAGGTTGCCTAAAGCCTTCGGACAGGCGGATACAGTGGTAATCGAGGTTATACGACTCCTCCCTTCCTTCGATCGCCCCTGCCTCCTTGTTCAGCTTTTCACAGCCTCGCCGACGATTGAGAAAGGATGCTGAGATCAGCCGATCGTGGTAGACAGCGAAGTAGAGTTAGTAGCTACGGATAGGCATCTTCCGGAATGAGAGCGCAGGATCGAGGATATCAGGACCTTGCAGCTGCGGTGGATCTCCCTGCACGAGAAGGGCAGCATTAACGCCGAGGCGATTTTGACGGTGAGGACGTTAGAGAGCAAGGCATGGCAGGAGTTGTGTACGGTAGGCCCGCAGAGCAGTTCTAGGAGGGCTGTGCGAGAAGCCTACATGAACCCTTTGATTTCCCCCTCTGCTATCATTTTGTAGTCTAGTTTACGCAGCCAGCAGCAAGCAGAGAATCTCTTAAATACTTCTAATCATTTCCACGCACTCGAAATGGCCACTTTTGCCCCCATCTCTTATACTTATGTACCAACTGCTCCGCGCTCCAAGAGCACAACAGCTCGCCGCAAACCTGCCCTGAAGCAATCCAGCATCCTTGACAAGCTCTAGCACATCAAGCCGAGCAGTACATTACTCAGCACAGCCCGACCAGCAGCACCACCAAAAAGAGCTGATGATATTAGAGGTGACAAGCTTAGAACCCGAGGTATGTTCTAAGATCGAGATGTTTAGCTAGTAGCAGTAATAACTAACCTGTGGAAATCTGAGTAGAGACCGATACCGTCAACGACAGCGACCTTCCCTCTATCGAATAACTGCTATATACCACGCTACAGAAGGAGGGCTTTGCAGCGGAGGACCAGCGTTCGAACAACACAGCCTTCGGAGTTGAGGATGCAACCGCGGAGGAGAGAGGCGGCTCTCATGATGATGATAAAGGGTCAGCACCAGGCGGTAGTCCAGGTAAGCACGCCCACAACACTCTGTCGTAGAAGTAGACAATCAATTTTTCTGACACAATGAAGATTATCCAACTGTCCTACTGGGAGATGACGACTCAAGTGCCTCTGAATCCGAAGTCGATGACGGTGGTCGTGCCGAAAGTGCAGGACCAGACGCGGGTCTTTTCGATAGCCCAGAGAATGCCGCCGACTCGACAACTCCAGCCCCTCCTTCCCCCGATGTGTGGCACGATATTGATGACTTCCCCGAGACGGCACAGCGCTTGCGGCTTGCCCAACAAGGAGCTTCGGCGTCAGATTCTACACATGCCCCCCGCTTCGCGCCTCTCGAGCGAGCCATTGCACGACAGCATCGGTGCTGTGGACCTCGATCCGCGCCGCGCCAGATCCGAGGCCACAACATCCTGTTCCGCTCGTCCTCAAAACCCGCCTCCACGCTGCGCTACAGCGTCATCAGAGAACCAACTCAGTCATGAGGGTCGTCTTCATACCAGTCGGCGCGTAGCAGACGAACGCGGGCTGGTTGGCCCTGCACGCAACGCCGATCCCGTTGATGAGAGGGAGCAGCAACAGCAGTAGGAGGACGAAGACTATGATGCATCCTCCAAGAGTCAACATCCAAGCCTCCAGGGCGCTTCTGTCGTGAAGTGCAGGCAGGCCTCTGTGAAAACAGTGCCATCCTGGGTATAGAAGCAATCGAGCCCCGCAGGCGGACGATTTGCTGGATTAGGAGGCAGACTCCATGGCTCCAATGCAAAGGGCACAGCAGCTGCTCCCTAACCGCGATCCATCACCAGCGACAAGTCATGACGAGGCGGTATGCGACAGTCATAGCAGCGACGAGCTCAACACCGACTCGGATAAGGATGATGAGGAACCACGTCCTATGAAGCGGAAACGGCCGTCCTCATCTTGCGACGGCCCAATGCACAAGAAGAGCAAGCACCGTCTTCAGCAGAGATCTACCCGCCAACATAGACCACACTCCAAGCCTCATGGACACTCTCCCAAGTCACACTCTTCACTTAATCAGGGTTCGACGGTCGCTGCAGCCTCCAGTACCGAGGGTCGATTGCCTTCGCCGGCGCCTTCTGCACCACACGCCATAGATACAGACATGTCACCCGACTACTGCAACCTTGACCGATCGTCTGGAGCTGCGCTGCCGACACTGACTGAGGTTACGTTCCGTCCGCACTCCGCACACTACTGCTCCTTCACTACAGTGATCCGGGACGGCTGTGCCAAGCGAGGAGTCTCTTTTAGCTAAGTTGTCCGACTTATTGTAAGCATCGGCCATGTGGGGAAGATTGATGACTTCACTATCAAGCCGATAGAACAACATTCGTTCCTCTTGACTGGCTTTAGCCGGCATACCTCATCCCGGGCCTCGTTTGGTGGCACTACTTTGTCGACTGCTGCGGAGGCAGGCCGTGACTACGTCGATGCTACGCGTACCCGACCTCAGGAGGGCAAAGACGTTGATGCCGGGGCTCTTGCATCGCGAAGGAGTAAGCCGTCAATCAGCGATGACGATAGTGGTTTGAGCGACAGCGATTCCGAGTCTAGCAGCGACGATGATGGATGTTCGAGCGAGGACGAGCAAGGCCGTTTGAGCACGGGCAAGCATAGTCGATGGTTAGACCTAGACGAACAGCGCTTGCTGGCATACAAGAAAGAAGACAAGTCTTGGGACTGGATCTTCGGCAAGTTCCCAGGCAGGACTCCGGCTGCAGTACGCACGCGCTGGAACATGGTCCGGCCAAGAGGCGAGTAGTCTCGCGCAAGTGAACGGGCAATAGTTTAAGCTCTGTGTGTCTACTTGTCCCTTAGTGTCTGCTGGGACGAATGTCTGAAAAGGACCTTATCTTCCTGTTGACCAGTCCCAACGCGGGAGCAGGTATGGTGGGGAGGTGGAGTTCAAAGCAAGGAGAATAGGAGACCAGATGCGTGGGAGAAACACCACAAGAGATAATGAAGAGGTTGACATCGGAAGGAGACATGAGGCGCAACATGTTTATCGGAAACAATTGGTGTATTATATAATAAGTCACTCGTTTATTGATATCCCTGGTATCATTGTATCGTGTAGTTTTCCCTAGACCCTAAAAAGAGAGAAAAACTCCCCTTAACAAAATGCCCGACAATCCTGACTCCTTGTCCTTGCCTCGCCTATGTATTTACCTCCTTTCCTAAATGGCCGATCACCTTGAGAGCATTCCAATCTTCAAACAGAGTCTTGTGACTGGTGTAGTTCTACGGGCTGAGCCCTTTTCTTTGGCTTTTTAAATGCTTTCCCGTTGATCCTCTGAGACAAGGAAGTATCGGGGGTAACATCTCGCGAACTAACACGGCTTAGTTGGCTGTCGGAATCCTCTAGCAGAGATGTAGCATCATGGCTTGATTGGTTAGAGAGATGGTAGCTTTCCAGCCCTTGTGAAAGTCCGGATTCGCCTGGCTTAAATTGCTGCGAGACCTCAAAATTTAAATCGGACGGCAACTTATCGATAACCGAATAGATTCTTTTTAGGTGAGTCGGTATCTATATATTGTAGACGTATTTGGTGAACTTGTATACTGTCTACTTTTCCTTGCCATCTAGTGCCGTGAAGTCGAACGTATGGATCGGATGGCGGTAGAAGGTGGTCTTGTCTCCGTCGATTATAGGGTAGTGGCCGTAGATTTTTACTGTTCGGTGATCGTGCGAGATTGAGAAGGCGAGGATTTCCTGATGGAGCTCGTTTTCGCACTTCACTAGCCTGAAGAGTTCGATAATGCCCCTCACCGCCATCGTCATGCTATGAGCATTCTGTCGGTCTGCAATATCTAGTGCTGCAGCGCTGCACTTTACTTTATAGGTTAGGAACGGGAAGTACATGTAGTACGTGGCTATGAAGAAAGAAGTATCTGTGAGCTCGCCTACGAAAGATTCAAGCCTTTTGAGCTGATCTTCTGTGAACGCCTTTCGCCTGAATCCTATAGAATAATCTGGTTGTGGACGAGTCTTAGTTATAGGCATCATCGATTGGGCTGACGCTAAGATTGCCTCGTTCGGCGTGTCCCTTGCGAATATAGAGGTCGTCCTTGGTATCTAGACCAGAACCGATTGGCACTTTCACCTTAACCATTATAGCCTTTAGGAATTATTTTGGAAAACTTTCTACTGGATAACTAGCTATATCTCGAAAGATAATCGGCGTTTAATCGAAGTTGTAAGGCTATTTAGATTCTTCTAAGAGCATGGCTGTAAGGAAAAAGAATATGTAATCGTATACCTTTCCGCCTTATGTCTGCTTTAAATAAGGTACTTATTATCAGTATAGTTCTGAAAGGATTTTGTTTAACTAGATATAGTCTTTGTATTAGTCTAATTAATTAACATAACGTGCTCTATATCTTGTTAAGACTTGTTGTGACGACACGTACGAAGTGTGGCCCGCGCAAGGCGGACGGTCCACGGTGTAGGTTGTGGAATCGTAGAACTGTCTTATTCGAAGATTCTAAGCTGAGGAGAAGAGGAGAGCTCGAGAGAGCTCGAGTCTAAATACAAAATGTGGTTCGCTAAGGTAGCCACGTGATATGAATGGCACGTGACGGTTAGAACCGTCACATTACCCCCCCCTCTGAAAAAAGCTTGCTCTCAAGCTTGTAGGCATCTCTGTATTATCATCTAATTCTTTGTACGAATCTAAGCCATCCTCCTAAGCCTTAATCTATTCCTGTAGTCGACGTAGGGGTCCTGGCTCTGTAGGGTACTATAAGTGAAAGGTCCTAAGTTTATACGGCGAATACTTAAAGTCTGACGCTAGATACTATTCTGGATCCTTATTATACCCTGTCTACTTTGCCCTATAATATAGTGTTTTCCTTGTTTTCTTGACTGTAATTACCTCTTCCACCTCCTACTCCTTATCGTCTGTAACCTATATAGGCGGAGGTGGTTTATTTATCTGTCTAGCTAAAGGGTTGTCTAAAGCTTTTTGTAGGCGGTCTGTTGAGAATACTAGGTGTATCTTCATCGAGGCTAGTAATTTGACTTCGTATAAGTGTCCTATCTTTCGAATAACCTTATATAGGCCTGCTATTTAGTAGTCTAACTTGTAGCTAGGGCGCTCTGTCTTCCAATTCCTAGTAGCTACCTAGACTTTGTCTCCTACTTTGAAGTCTACTTCTCGTCGGTAGAGGTTAATATCTCTCCTTTTCTTGTCTTATGCTTTCTTTATAATTATACAGGCTGTTTCCCACGCTTCTTAAAGCCTTTTAACCACTTGTTGTGCCTCTTCCTGATTCAGCTTCTCTTTTAGCGTAGCTGTGTTTGGCGTATTCCAGTTAAAAGAGGTGCGAGGAGGATAGGCATTCAAGAGCTTGAATAGCAACATCCTAATACTTTCGTAGGGTAGCGTTAGCTAGGCGTAGTCTATAATAGGCAGCAGCTCGGACTAATTATCCTAGTAGTAGTTAACAAAGGGGCGTAAGCGCTGGTCTAAGTACTGGTTTATGATTTCTGTCTATCTATCTGTTTATAGGTAGAAAGCTATAGAAAGCTTAATCTAAATCCCTAGTATCTGGCAGAATTCAGTCTAGAAGTTAGAGACGAATTAAGGTCCTCTGTCTGATACAATTGTCTATAGCGCTCCACGATGTCTATATACGTACGACACGTAAAGCTAGGCCATGTCCTTGGCAGTTATTATCTTATAGTAAGGAATAGAGATACTTTGCTTACTTAAACAGTTAATTACTATATATACTATGTCGTAACTAAACTTATCCTTTAGGAATAACTTAAAATCTATAGTAATATATTGCTAAGGGCGGTCTAGAACTGGCAGTAGGTGTAAGAATCCGGGAGTGCGATCCCTAGGAACATGTGCTCTCTTATAAGCATAGCAGTTGCGGACATATCGGGTTACATCCTAGGAAAGTCCTTTCTAATAGTACTTCTGGCTAAGGATTCGGGCTGTCTTTGCTTTGCTAGGGTGTGCGGAGGAGATTTAATCGTAAGCTTCTCTAATTAGATTAGCTACTAGGGTATCTTGTGTAGGAACCACTAGTCGCCCTTGATGAAGGAGTAGTCCGTTGTCTAGCTGAAAGTTTCCTGGTTGCGTCTCTGCTTGTCTCCTTAGGGAGTCTAGTGATCCCGCCGTACGATTGGCTGTCAGGATCCGGTCGATCAGTTGGCTTGGCTCTCGCATACCCTCGTCTAAGGGGGCTAACTCTAGGCTATTGTTTTCCAGAATCGCTGGGTCCAGTTGTTCTGGCTGAAGCAAGGCCTTCGTACGGATGAATGCTTTAAGCTCGTCCTAAGGGCCAACGTCTTATTCTCTTCGTGTAAGTGCATCAGGTTAAGTGTTATCCTTGCCTACCTAGTACATAATCATAAAAGAGTATTGAGAGAGTAGTTCAGCCCACCTAGCCTGGCGGCTAGTCAGCTGCTTGGTCGTCATAAAGTACTCAAGTGCTTTGTGATCTGTGTACACTTTGAAACGAGAAGGCGTGCTTTGGAGTTCAGGGCGCTAGTGGCCAAGAGAGCGCATAATAGCTAGCATCTCCTTGTCGTGTATCTCGTAGTTGCATTCAGCAGGGGCCATGGTCTTTGAGAAGTAACCCACAGGATGCCATTCGCTGTCGGGGTGTAACTGAGAGAGTATACCAGCAACGACTCCATCCGAAGCGTCTGTTTCTAGCTTACATTCCAAGTCAGGGTCATAATGTCGTAAGAGTGGGGATGAGACGAGTCGGTGTTTGAGTTCCTTGAAGGCTTGTTGACAGGACTTGTTAAATACAAAAGGAGTTGTGGCTTTGGTCAATCGTGTAAGTGGCCTAGCGATGATCCCGTAGTCACGGATAAACCGTCGGTAGAAGTTGCAAAAACCAAGAAAGGACTGGACTCCCTTAACTGTACTAGGCTCCTTCCACTCGTGTATCACAGAGACTTTGTCTGGGTCTACCTCGATGCCGTCGGTGCTAACTATGAAGCCAAGGTACTTCGTACGAGTAACGCTGAATTCGCACTTCTTGATATCCGCCTGTAGGCCAGCGTCACGGAGTCTCTGGAGGACCATTCGCACGTGCTCGTCATGCTCTAGAGGGTTGTCCGAGTAAATTAAAATATCGTCTAAGTAGGTAGTGCAAAAGTCGTCTAGGTAGTCGAAAAGCACATCGTTCATGTAGCGCTGGTACGTTGCAGGGCCATTCGTAAGACCAAAGGGGAGAACTTTGCATTTGTAGGAACCATACCTTGTACGGAACGTTGTAAGGTCTTCGGATTCTGGATCCATCCGAATACGGTGGAAGGCCTAGCGGATATCGAGTTTCGTAAATCTCTTAGCGCGAGCAAGGCGAGCCAGAGTCTCGTCAATCAATGGTAAGGGGTATCGATCCTTACGAGTAAGAGCATTTAGCTTACGGAAGTCGATACAGAAGCGTAGGCTGCTATTAGGTTTCTGGACAAAGAGAGTAGGTGAGGCAAAGGGTGCTTGGCTTGACTCGATAAAACCCTTGTCAAGGTTCTCAACCAAGTACTGCTTAATAGCTCTAAGTTCATCTGCTGACTGATGATAAAGCGGGCTGTATCCTAGGGTATTCGGAGCTTCTAGCTTAATCCGGTGATCGTACGGGCGGTGAGGCGGGAGCTTGTCTGATGCTGCCTTTGAGAATACGTCCTCGTACGAGGTGTACTGTAACGGAAGCTTCTCCTTAATATCCTGGATAGTCGTTTGGTCGTCATCTTCGAGAGCCTCTTTCTCTTGGATTACTCGGTCTAACTCATACAGGCTTGTTGAGAAGAACTCGTTCTCTTTTCGTCGTAGGTGAAAGTGGAATCCGTTTACACTGATATGAGCGATGTCCACTGAAGGAAGGTCTTGCCGTACTGAAGAAGCGGACGGAGTAAGTGTAGGCTGGAGAAGTGTGTCCTCTGGCAGACTTAGCTCTCGCTGCATTCGACGTATCTGGTCACATATATTCCCTTCGTGTGTGTAGCATCTGATGGTCTTGATCTCGGTTATGCCCTAGCTCTCGTAACCTAAGTCTACTTCTTCCAAGAGAGTGCTAGACAGAGGCAGGCTAACAGGGCGAAGGAGTATACGAGAGGGCTTAGCTTGTCTACCGTCTTAACGTTGTATATCCTCTCGTTCTATAGCATGTTCTCTAGATAGTACGTCTTGCTGGTGATCGGGCTAGGATCGTTGAGAGGCGATATAGCTCCTAGGTATAAGGATCTCCTTTTAGAAAGTAGGCTGGGCAGTTTACTTGTCGTCCTTGCTTTCTTTAGGCTACATAAGCTTCTGTTTTCCAAGGTTTAACCAGATATTAAAGTAGGCCATCTATTTAAGTCCAAGGATAACCTCGTAGTTGCCTAGGTCTAGGATATAGAAGGGGATACTAGTTTATCGGTGTCTATTTATAGAGAGGTGAAGAGTAAGGATATAAGAAACAGACTTACTAGACTTACTATCGAATCCCTTTATTATAATAGGTCGTTTTAGCTTTTAAAGAGTAAGGTTAAAAAACTTAGCTATATTAGTAGTATAAGTAGTATTAATAAAAGCAAAGCCGTTCGCTCTAGTATTAATTAAGGCGTAGGTTATAATTCCGATTCTATTATTACCTAGTATATAGGGAACTATAAAATGCTTTCTACCTATTAATCGACTTAAATCAATCTTCTTTAGACTAAGAGCATACCCTAGACAGGAGTCTTAGCCTAGGGTTCCTCTTTTCCCGAATCGTAGAAAGGTTCCTCGTCTACTAATTCTCCTCCCTTAATCTCCTTAAAATCCACTCGCTTTGGTTCAGAGCAGGTAGTAGCAAAATGTCCTTTTCTATAACAGTTATAGCAAAGAGTGTTTATATCTACAGGTACTAGACGTCTTACTTCGTTGGTTTAGGAAGTCTCGCTAGTTACACGCGTAGAAGCTAGATTTGTCGTACTTGATAAGGGGTCTAACATAGAACGTTAAGAGCGTGGAGTAGATAAAGTTAACGTTGGATCAGGACCGGGTACTAAGGCTAAAGATCGAGAGGGTCGAGAAGCTGCCTTCTCTCGGTATCGCTTTTGACGCTCTTCTCTTATAATAATATGCTTCAATTCTATGTCTAAAGACAGACAGCTTACTAACAGCTCTTTATATATATCGAGGGTGCGTAATATTGAGGCTATTCCTCTTTAAAGTAGCGTTGTTAGCCTATTGTACAGGTCTAAGCAGAGGCTCTCTTAAGGGATTTGCGCTTCTCCTACTAGGTGTAGGAACTGGGTCTAGAACTTAGCAAACGTCTAGGTTGTCTTTATAGTATAGTAATAGTTATACTTATATCTGGCGTCTCGTACTTGATTTAGGTTCACGTAGATAGAGGTAAGGTATTCGATTATCTCGCTAGTAGAGGCAAAACGTATCTAGGAGTCTTCGTCGTAGCATAGCTAGAGGTGTCTCTAAGCGTCGCCGGTCGTACGATTAAACAAGTATAACATCTTGTCTTCTTCGTCTATAAAGTAGTCTACGTTGCTGCGGAATTTGCCTTAGGTCTAGATCTTCTAGCTAGAAAAGGTGGGGTTTTATTCGTCGAATAGAGGCTAGGGATCTAGCTGTTTCTTTAAGTACTTATAGCTAGTACTCGAGCTTGGTGTCGCAGAATCAAGGGTATTACGTTCAATTGATTAAGCGACATTTTAAGGTAAAGGTGAAGATAATAGAGCTGCTGATTAGTTATTATTAGTACTGCCTAAAGCAGTAAGTCGATCTAGGATCTAACCTAGTATATTATCAGTCTATAACTGGTTCTTAGAGAGGACGCGGATCTGCTCTTAAAGCTAGGATATGTTAACCTCCTCGGCATCGTCGTAGTTAGAGTCTTACTACAGGTAGCTAGCAGCTTAGTATCTACTGTCGTCGATCTAGATCGTGTTATCCTAGTTTTCAGTATTATCAATAGAGCTTTATCCTACTCTTAAGTAGTTCTTCGGGTATACTCCCGTAGGACGCGCTTTAGATACCATCGTAGTAATTAGTAAATATAGGTTATAAAGATAAGGTATACGTATAGCGAAAATCTGTTCTCTAAGTTAGTATATATCTAGGGCGCTCCGCTCGCTAGATCTTCTTAAGTCCCTTTAAAAAGCTCTACAGCTAGGCAAATAAGAATCGTAGAGTCCTTCTACTACAACGGATAGATAGAAAGGGATATTAAGTAAAGCCTTCCTAGACAGTGTAGACGAGCTTAGAATAATATAACAACACGTACGAAGTATAGCCCGCGTAAGGCAGACGGTCTACGGTATAGGTTATAGAATCGTAGAACTGTCTTATTCGAAGATTCTAAGCTAAGGAGAAGAGGAGAGCTCGAGAGAGCTCGAGTCTAAATACAAAATGTGGTTCGCTAAGGTAGCCACGTGATATGAATGGCACGTGACGGTTAGAACCGTCACACTTGTATAACTTTATATATATTACCTTAATATAGATATAGTATAGTAAAGCTATTATAAGTTCTAATAATAAGTAAAGCTTAGAAGCTAGTACTAGGCTCCTACCTACTTATATATATAAATAATATTTATATATATAGTTATATTATATCAAATATATAAGATACTTAGTAGAGTAGAGCAGTCTTAAAAATAGAGAATAAGCAAGTTCCTAGCTTTCTAATATTTAAGTAGAGATAAAGAGGCCCTATATATAGTCCTCTACCCTGCTCTAACAACAGTTAGCAACGATAGCTATAACAGGTACTAACAGCTATAGCATATTAATATATATCACCTGTCTAGTAACGTACATCACAAGCGAACCCGACAGACAAGCGAACCCGACACTTTAACGCGTTTGTATAACCACTCCACCAAACACTTAATATCTCCACGATAAAACATACCATAGGAAGACGACGAAAGGAAAATCATTCTAGCCCTCCAGGCTATGTAAAACGACCCAAAGTTAAGCGTTCGAGCGGTAGCAAAGATATATTCTTATAGTCATTATAAGCTTAGTTCCTGTAAACTTGGTATTCCTCTACGACGCGATATTTCAGCTAACTCACGGAAATTGACCGACTTAGAGGAATTAGTGCTTGTTTAATATATACTCGACTTAGCTACTAAAGGATTTCCTCCCCGGCTGTCTATTGTTGAAGATATAGTAAATCGACTACTCGCGACATGCGACGCGTCACGCGTTGGTAAACATTGGGCTTCCAACTTTGTCAAGCGCTGTCCAGAGCTCCAGACACGCTTCTAGCGTAAATACAACTACTAGAGAGCTAAGTACGAAGATCTAGAAGTCATTCGTGGCTGGTTTAAGCTTGTGCGGAACATAATTACAAAGTATGGAATTAATAAAGTAGATATCTATAACTTTGACGAGACCGGGTTTATAATAGGTGTTATCTTAACTGCAATGGTTGTAATAAGCTTAGAAGGGCGTATAAAAGCGAAAAGAATATAGCCTGGTAATCGGGAATGGGTTATAGTGATTCAGGGTATTAATTCTTAAGGCTGGAACGTCCCGCCATTTGTGGTTGTTGCGGGGATAAATCACCTAGCCTCTTAGTATTAAAACAGTGGATTTCTACCTAACTGGGTAATCGCTACTACTAATAACAGTTAGACTATAAACGAGAAGGGTGTAGATTGGATTCGGCATTTCGAGAAGCATATAAAGCCTCGAACTATTAGTGTTTTTTGCCTGTTAGTCCTCGACGGTTATGAGAGCTACTACTCAGACGAGTTTGAGGAGTACTATAAGGAACATAATATCATTACTCTTTGTATACCCGCTTATTCTTCCCACATACTCTAGCCACTTGACGTTGGGTATTTTAGCCCTCTAAAACGGGCATATGGTCGGCAAATTGAAGATATGATGCAGGCTAATATTTCCTATATTACTAAGGACGACTTCTTTCCTGCCTTCTACGCTGCATTTAATATTATAATAACTAAAAGTAACATTCGAGGAGGGTTCTAGGGAGCTGGACTTCTTCTATTCGACCCTAAGAGTGTGATATCTACGCTTGATCTTAAGTTAAAGACGCCTACGCCTATAAACTCCTGCCTAGGTACTGCTCAACCTTGGGTTTCCTAGACGCTAAATAACCCAACTGAAGCCATGTTATAGACTACATTGATCAAAAATCGAATTGCCTACTACTAGAATAGCTCTCCAACTAATATTTACGAGGCTGTTAACCAGTTTACAAAGGGTGCATCGAAAATCATACATCAGCTAGTGATATTGAAAGCCGAGAACCAGAGTCTTCGACGGGCAAACGAAGCACTTAGCAAGCGCTGGAGGGCTAAGAAAACACGTCTACGACAAGGAGGATCACTTAGCCAACGAGAAGCAGAGGACCTACAGGACGAGAGGGATATTAGACATTAAGTAGAACAAGAAACAAGGGCAATTGTTAGTCGGAAGCCAGGGGAAGAAACACGTGTACGGCGCTGTAGCAACTGTGGACAGACTAGGCATAATATACGTACTTATAGAATAGTAGAAGAGGTATCTAAGGAAGAAGAATCCTAGTAGTTTTAATTGATTATAGGCGTTGTAGTTGAATTATCGTGGTTTTCATTAGAGGTATACGTTAAAGTGTCGGGTTCGCTTGTCTGTCGGGTTCGCTTGTGATATACGTTATATAGAAAAAGCCCTTATATAGCGTTAGTAGTAGGGCTATAATAATTGATTTATATACTATTTACACTTACTAATTAGATACCGTATTTAATTATTATATTACGAGTATTAGGAGTACTTAAAGCTTATATTATAGTATATCGTATTATTACTAAGGCTGTCAAATTTAAGCTTAAATACCCCGGATTTCTACCCCACTTCTTTCTAGCCGTATATTTTAGAACTATATACTAGAATAACCAACGCTAAAAATATATAGCTAGATACCTAGGATTAGAGTTCTACATCTCGTAGTATATATTCGTAAATTCTTTCGAAAAGCTGCTGCTATAATACTAGAAAGTCCGTCTAAGGTTTCAACAGGGTCGGACAGGGCTTGTTCTTCAGACTGATGATGGAGCCCTGCGTACTAAGACTCTTATGTCTATATACGAAGTGGTTTCGAGAGAAGTTTATAGCAGGCACGTATGTATTCTTCGAATGTTGTAGGGCTTGTCTTCTTTCCCTAGATCTGAGCGCGAGACTCGGCTTGTCATCGATTTCGCTACTCGTCCTCCGCACGTCTTCGTTCCTGTTCTACGCGCTCTTCTTAAAGCAGCTGCTCTAAACGCGCAAAATCCGAGTCCCGTCGTAACGACATTTAGTTAATGTGAGTAGTGTGATAGCCAGCTATTGATAGAATTGCCGAGCCATCGGAACAGCCAAGAATACGTGCCGAGTATAGTACGGCACAGATGGTTTCGGAATTGTCAGAGCCGGATCGGTACAGACTTTTGTTATTGTCCGGCCCTCTTATATATAGATGCCCTTACTCTCTCTTAAGGAAAGACCAATTTGGTCTTTTCCTTCGTATCAGAGCCTAGTATTCGGATATGTTATTCTATCGAACGCACTTCTATATGCCTCTTTTGTAGTAGTATCCGTTTCGTACTATTATATTAAAAGACCAAATTCGACTCCGCCGGGGACGGCCTGTTATAATATCTCACTCGAGCGCGCCGGCGTACCTGCTTCGAATTCGATTCAGCCTAGATTCGGATTAGTATATCGACAACCTTAAATAGCTAGGTAATCAGAGACTACCTAGACAGCTAGTAACACCGGGGTTTAGTATCTAAACAGTTAGCTAGTAAAATCGTAGACGGTTCTTACGTTAATAGAAGTAGAATATACTAAGTGTTCCCGAGACTCCTAATAACCCTCTCTATATAGGGATTACTATATAAGATATAGACAGTCGACGATATACAGTTACCTAGAAGGCTCCCGAATCTACCTCTTAACCCCTCTCTTTTTCAAATCAATATATAACATGTCGAATTCTAATGCTCCGCTTCTTAAGAGCGTTAAGCAACCTACTAGGGAAGCTAGTAGACCCCTCTTTAAAAGGTCTACAAACTGTACTTATACGCCTAAAAACAAAAGGTCTTAGAAAGGAAAACAACCTACTCGAAACCTTAAAGATAACTAAGACTTTTCTAATATAGACGAGATATAAGGTATAGTATAAGGCTTAGAAGAAAAACTTTAAGATAATAACGATCGGTTTATATAGTTAGAAAGGATAATAAGCGAACTCTAACTTGCCTCTACGAATCTACCCCGAATCGATCCCGAGCCTCTTTCGCCTCTAAGTACTACGCGAGACCCTTTTCGCTTAAGAGACACTACTACCTCTAATGCCTTCCCTCGACAGCAGACCACTCTCCCAGCCTCCAAAGGCACCCCGAATCCTCTCCGACCCGCTAAAAGCAAGATCATAGAAAGGATTAAACCCTTAAATAACAGTACCTTACCTACCTACTAATAATAGAAGATATCGGTATACGATAGACTCCTAGTAAACGCCGATTATTATAATACTATACCGACTTAAAAGGCTCTTATCTAGGGAATAACTACGGGCTACGCTAGGAACTACCTTAAGCCTAGATACGAGTCCGAGTCGATTTATATTGCTTTCTACGATTATTAAGATATAATTAAACTTTTGGATTTATATTTCTTAACTAGATATAAGACAGAGGATATACGGAACGTCTTCTAGGCTTTATAGATAGATGATATTAAAGGTGAAGAAACGTTTACTAACTTTAGAGGTTGATTTTCGAGTATAGCTATACTTAGAGAGATACTAGAGTTAGAATAGTTCTTCTATATATAGGAAAAGATTATACTATAGCTACGAAACTCAGCTACTATACTTAAGAGACGTTGGAACTATAACTTCGTTAAAATAGTAGTAGATCTTCTAGCCCTAGATAAGGAAAGACGCTGAAACGCTAAGTTATATATAGCTAATACGACTAAGCTAGTCGGTATAACTACTTCGGTTAAAAAGACTACTTTTTAATCCTTATCTAGTATAATACTAGACCTCCTACTACTCGAACACGAATCCTTTTCTATTGTTTAAAGGGAAGATAAAACTAAGTCCTTATAGAGTACTCTAAATCGGTGGGAAAACGAGGTATTAAATAACATAGTTTATACGACTATATCTGAACCTAGATCGACGTTGTATCTATAACTGCTACTTTGTTATTTCATAATCTAGGATAGTAAGACTTAATTATCGGTAATAAATAGTTGAAACATTTTAAAATACTCCTTAACCCTGCTAAGAATTAACTTATTCGGCTAGCTGAAACCTTACCGACTCCCTACTTCGGTAAGGAGTCCTTACTTTCTTTTACCTTCTAGCTAGATTCTAGAAGTCTAATTTGAATCAGATTTGAATTAGTTACGAATCAAAGAAGTACGCCATCTACTAGAACGAAAGACAAGAATAAGTAACCTCTTAGCTAAGTTATCACTGTCTTCTACGATATCGACTTCCGAATTCTGACTTTTCCGCCTCCGACTCCTGTCTGAATCCTCTCCGATATGTAGAGCAATCAAGGGGTCAGACTATACACTCTTTTAGCGAATACTTTGCTTTTAGTAGGAAACACC
>JAPZOX010000827.1:0-23153 GCA_037952655.1 Hymenoscyphus sp. LP001
GATAAGCGTCCTTAACTGTAGCGTGATTTACTTCTTAGTAATTAATATATACTCTCTCTCCTAGGTTGTCTTTTTTCTTAATAATAAGCATATTTAAGATAATTAGTAACTTAGATCTTCTAATATATCTCTTTTTAATACCTTCTTTTATATAACTTTCTATTCTCTATAGGCTTTTCTAGTTATATAACCGAAGCTTCTACTTCGAGAGGTAATAACCCTCTTTTAATTTAATCTTATAATCTTATAAGCGATGTTCTAGTAAGGCTCGTAAGTCTTCTAGGTTTTTAAACAAAGCTTTAAATTCTCTATACTATATAGGTATTTTGTTATTAGCTTTCTTACTAACCTGTAGAGGACCCTAGATAAGGTGTTCTAGCGCTTTAGAAGAGGTGGCGCTAACCTCGTTCTAGCCTTAAAGTTATAAATATAAACCTATATATTTATATTAACTAAAGGTTATTATTCTAGCCTTCTAGTTAATTTCTAGATTATGTTTCTAAATCTATAGTATACTAAGTATTACTTTCTTACTTCCTATTTTAATAATATTAAATTATATATCTAAATAGTATCCTCTAATATTAACCTTTATTAGAATAGTTTACTAATTAATAATCCTATTTTAATATATAATATCTATTCTATTAACTACTCCTAGTTAATATAGTCTTATCTCTTTAATTAGAACGTTTAGCTTCTCTTAAGCTATTAGAGAGATAAAGTTGCTTATTACTCCTAAGTCTATTATAACTTATAACTTTTTTCCCTTTATTTCTATAGTTATTACTAACTGTCTTTCTCCTAAAGTAGCGTTTAACTTTGCTTTAATATATAGGACTTTAAAAGATCGATTTTCTCGATTATAATCTCTTCCCTCCTCGTTCTTATACTATAGAAAGAATCTTACTCTTTCTCTATTAGTATATACTACCTTATATACTAATCTATATTCTAGGATTCCTATTATCTTAGGAATTCCTCTTATAAATTGTTTTAGTAATTATTCGTAGTTATATTAGATCTATTTATAACTGGTTTCTATAATAGCTTCTACGGACTATAGTTCTCCTATATATAGGTAATCTAAAGTAGCCTCTAGTATACTTATCTCTAGTTTTATATAATAAACCTTAAATATATAGTCTCTTAAATTCTTCTTCTTAACTGCCTAAATCCGGGACTAAGGAAAGAATACTACTCCTTCGTTATTAGATAAGGCTACTTCGTATATCTAATAATATTCTACTATTCTAGCCGGTTCTAGTAAAACTCCTTTAAACTATTTCTATAATAACTAATCTAAAGTTAGACTTAGTTTATATTATATCTATTATACTATTATTTCTTAAACTGTTTCTATAAACTATAATTCTTCTACTAGAGAATAGTAAAATTCTTCTAGTTCCGTTTCAGCTTATTTAGTAATATCGAGCTCTCTTTACTCCTAGAATAGTATACTAAACAACCTTAGTAAACCGTGTTCTCTAAATACTATTCTATTCTTTCTAATTAATATAACTATAATATATTATTTAAATTCTCTTAATACAACGTCTTTAGGCACTGTTCTACGAAAGAGGTTTTTAATTCGTCTTTTAAACCCTGTTAGGACTTGCTACGTCTATATACTAGTTTCCTCTGAAATATCGTATACTTTCTACACGTCCTCTATCTTAGAGTAGGTAGGTTCCTTAACTTAGGATTAATAGTATATAGGTTCTTTGTTTTTAATAGTTTTACGCCTAGTAATTAAGCTAACTAAAGTTATTATTTTAGTATTATTTCTTATAACTATATATATTATTAAGATAGTTAGGTTAACTCCCTATATAGTATAAGGACTCTAGAAGTCTAGCTTCTGATTATCTATGTATACTTATCGATTTCCTTATTCGAATATTCTAAGAAAGGCCTAAGTTTCTCTAACTTTAGAGTCTTCGTTTCTAACCTCTCCTTCTAGGCTAGAAGATAAGTCTAAAGTTTCTAAAGAACTAGTCGATAGTAGTGATTCGTATTCTACTTAAAAAGGTTGATCGGCTTCTATTACTAATTATACGTTATAATATTCTTTAAGAAGTAGATCTCTATTATTATTAGTATCTTATATACTACTGATTCCTTTAATCTAGGTTCTATATCCTCGTGCTTTAAGTTTCTTATCTATGAGTTTAATACGATTAGTTAAAGCTACCTATTGTTAAACAGTAGTATTGATTTGTTTCTTTCTCTTAGAGTCTTTCTTCTTACTATACTTATTTACTCTATAACCTAGAAGGCTATAGTTATAATATAAGTTCTACTCGCGTCGACGATTTCGCTTCTTCTAAGAAAGTCCTCCTTTTCTTAGAAAGGTTTTCTTCTGTATAGCGTTTGCCTTCTTACTATGTTTGTTAGTATAAGAGTGCTTTTACTTTCCCGACCTTTTACTCTTTTCCCCGTGTCTAGAGTTACTCTTTCTAAATTCATATAGGCGGTTATCTAGCTAGATAACTTCCTTAATTATACCTATAATAGTTAAGAATTATATATTCTATTTAGCTATTTCCTTATAAATATATACTTTTAATCCTCTATAAAAGAGTTCTATAAGAGCGATAGTATCCTATCTCAACTTCGTTCTATAACGTTGAAATTTATTAGCGTAATCTATTACTAATCCGGTCTAGTATAATTCTAAAAGCTTATATATAGCTGTTTAGATCGCGTTAAAATCTCTAAAGACTTTCCTAATAGTTGTCTTAAATCCTCTCTAAGATTTAAATATAATCTTAGTTAATTCTATCTTTCTATCTTTATCCTTATTCTTAAAGAAGTCTTCTAAATATAGCTAAGCCTATTCTAATACTACTCCTCTAAGATAAGAGATAGCAAAGATAGTTCGTGAGTTATAATTGCCTTTGAACTTATTAGAATTAAAGTTGAAGTAAATGTCTATTTAGAGAAGGAATAAGTTAAGTTCCTTACGCTTCCTATAATACGTATCTGGTATCTTAACTTTAATAGTCTTAAGTGCTTCGACCTTATAAAGCTCGGGAGTATCTAGTATACTAACATTGTCGTCGTTCCTGGTTAACTATGTACTAATAGGTGTTCTTCTAGTCGCGCTTCTAGATATTCCTATAACGTTAGTTCGACTAGTATTTAGGCTAGCTACTACGGGGGTTACTAGGGCTATAGCAACTGAACTTCTAAGCAGGTGCTTAAAGTGTAACGAAACTTAAACAAACTAAACAAAGATAACTAAGTCTTAAAGGTTAGTATATAGGTAAGAAGTACAGATATACTAGATTGTTTACTTAGAAGTGAACTCGTTACTTATATCAAAGATATTAAATAAGATAATAAGATTAATAACTAAAGTTAAGTACGAAGCTTCTATCTAATAGCAGACGTGCCAGTCTTTATATAGAACTGTAGTCTCCTGTTCTAATCGCTCTAGTCGCTCGCTCTAATCGCTTCAGTCGACAGGCGACTTAAGCGACTTAGGCGACTAGGTCACGTGATGTTTTCTATCTAAAGAAATCCATAGATCGCTTAGCTAATCTAAGGATCCCTATTCTTACTTATAAGAGTTTCCGATAGTGCTTAACCTGTTAGAGCGCCGCCTGGTCTTTACTCGTCACCTGCTTACACGTGATTCGTAACAGAGAGTAGGATTTCAGAAAAATTAATCAGAGTCTTAATATAACCAGGGTTCTAATAAGCTACGTTAGTACTAAATTATATATTTTATAAGTCGTTCTATAATAACTAGGATCGAGTTATACTTAACTCTTATTATCAGGTCTTTAGATTTTAGTAGCTTAATAATAAAATCCTAAGATATTAATTTCTAAGATATTTATAGTATTAGAGTAGTACCTATTTATCTATAAGATATATAGTAGAAAGCCTTATTCCTAGTATAGGTATTATACTCTACTATTACTTTCTTAACTACTATAGATAATCGATTAATATAGTAGTATTTCTTTATCTACTAGATAGTTCTTTAGACTTCTTAATAGCTATATACTAGTACTATATAGTATTTCTAAATAAATTCTTTTATATATAAGTTAGAAACCTAAAGTTTCTCTTTCTTATATCTGTTTTTATAGTTTTATTCTTCTTATAAATAGTATATATTAACGTCTAGTTTCTATCCTAGGTTTCTTTTCTCTTAAAGTATCTAAGATTGTTCTCTTTCTTAAGCGTTCTAGATTTTATTTCTCTAGAGGTCGATCTTCTCTAGAACTGTAATCTTATATATTATTAGAGTTAAGTTCTATTTTTAAGAGTTTTTAAGATTATAATCTTTTTATACTCTTTGTTTCCTTTATACCTAGGTTTCTAGCTAAGAGTATTAGCTCGAGTGTTTAATATTCTACTTAATATATTTTATAAGCGAGCTAGCTATATAAGCGAGCTAGCTACTTTTCTAAATAACTTATTTTTAAATATAAATTACTTAATACTAGAATAAGCTATTATATTATATAAGATACTATAAGATTATTTAGAGTCGTTACTATCTTTAGTATCTACTATTTCTACTTAATAAGTACGAGAATTATATCTAATTTTACTACAACGTCTATAGTACCTCTCTGTTTAAACCTTCTTTTTTGTCTCTCTACTACTCTTCTAATCGCTATCTTCTATAGAAGTAATTAAACTAATTACCTCCTCTACTGTTAATATCTCTTAACTCTAAATATATTTCCTTTTATAACTCTTACGCTTAGTTACGGTCTTAGTTACCTCGCGAAGATCTATGATTTCTTTCCGTATTAATACTATATCGTATACTATCCTAGTAGAGCCTTTTTCTAGCTAATTAAGAGACTTAATAATAGAACTAGGTAATAAGTCTTAGTATCTTTGAATTCAGTCTTAAATAAGTATTAATTAAGCCTCTATCTCGTATATGTTGCTTAGTATTCTAGACTTCTATAAAGTGTCTTCTAGTATAACTAAGGTCGGTATATAAAGCTTTAAATCAAGCTTTGATAATATAATACCTAGGTCGTATAGAACTAGTCTAGTACTTCGAAAACTCGCGTAGATATTATCCTTTATAAAAGCTTTATAAAAAGCTACTTTAAAAGCTTAAAAGAAGGTTTCTTTAGTAATATAGTTGATATAATTACATACTAAGCTAGAGATCTTATTTCTATATACTCGCTTTAATAGCGAAAAACAGCTAATATTAAGCAGCTGTAATAAATACAAAGAATATAGAGGTATATAAAGAGTAATAATATTAAAGTCTTTATAAAGTCGCTGGAATTTAAGCGAGTTATAGCTTTCGTAACTATTAATAATTAGTAGTCTATATTCTCTAACGCTTCGTACTTTAATATACTTATTAAAATACTCTAACTATATAACTCTAAGCTTATTATTTATCTAGCTATTAGTACTAATATTAATAACCCAGTCGCGTAGTATATCTATATTCTTATACTAAGAAGATATAAGTACCTTATTTATAAAGATAATAAATAGCGGAATTATCTAACCTGTTATATTAACTACTTAAATAACTATAACCTATTCGCGATTATCTAGCTAAACTTTTTTACGTCTCTTATATATCTCTAAACTTATAATAATAAGCTAAGATAATATAACATCTATTATAAAACCAGTCTTATTAAAATTATATATATCCTCGTCTATAATACTATGTTTATTCTTAAATAACTATATAAGTATAAACTATAAGCTAATAATCCGCGGATCTTTAGTTAAAGCTTACTAATAATTATAAGAACGACTCTATCGAGTTTTTAGCTTAGATATATACCGAATAAAGTTATCTAGCTAGTTCCTGTCTATAGACTATCTATTACGCTTCTTTAGTAAGTTATTAGCTATATCTTATACTATATTCTTTATAGGCGAAAACTCTCTCGAATCCTACTCTAATATATACCTAATTATCGCCTCCTTCTCTAGCTTCGTAAGTTTCTTCGAATTAGGCTCGTAATCGCGTCTTAGTTAGATTCCGACGTGTCGGCTTGAAATAGTAGATTAAGAGATATTATAGGCCTTCGCAGCGCTTTATTAGGTAATTAACGCGTCGTTTTCGAGTGCTTAGATAGCTAAGTTGATCTTGTTTTCGTTAGAAGACATTTAGGCGTTGTTTAGTAGAGATAATATAACTAGAAGTTGATAATTATTATAAAGTTTAAAAGATAGCCAGCTCGCTTATATAGCTAGCTCGCTTATAAAACACGTTATATAACGAATAATAATATCGAATTCTAATAATATTTTAGACTATCTTACTAGTTGTCTTATCGTAAGCTCTTTTATCTAAGTAAATATTCTTAAATTCTTATAGTTAATTAGAACTATAACCTAATATTTTATCTCTTAAAAGTATATTCTCTAGTATTCTAAAGCTAGTACTATAGTAAGCAACTATTTATTAAAGATACTATAGTTCTATTATACTAGGTTAAATATTTTAGAGTAGTATATAATAGATATAAGTTTCTCTTTATTATTTAGTTATAAGTAAACCGCTTCTACTACTATGTCTAAAGCGTCTGTTTCTACTATACTAGGCTTTTCTATAAATTTCGCCTTAATTTTTTAAAAAGTATTCTTAGCTTATTTATTCTATATAAACTTAATAGTCTTTTTAATTAGTACTAATATTAGTTTAGTAATCTTTATATAGTCTCTAATAAATAGATAGTAGAAGTTTATAAATCTAAGAAAGGACTATATATCTTTTATATTCTCTAGTAATTTCTAGTTTAGGATGTCTTAGATTTTTACTAGATCTATTTCTATTTTTTCTAAGCTAAATACCTATTCTAGGAAAAGTATCTAAGTTACTTTAAACTCGTATTTCAATAGTTTAAAATAAGAATCTATCTTAAGTAGTCGACGTAGAACTTCTCTTATATATCTCTTATATTCCTCTTCTTTTTCTAAGAAGATTAGAATATTATCTAGATAATAGATTACTATTATTCCTAGAAGATCTTCTAAAATATTATTATTCTATCTCTAGTATATAGCTAGTATATTATATAGTCTAAATAGTATAACTATATATTTATAGAGACCTAATAGTAAGGTAAATACTATAATAGACGTGCTTTAGATAAGACTTAGAATAAATAATACTCTATTCTTAGGATAAAAGACGAGGAGAGTAGAAGAGCTCGAGAGAACCGGGAACTAAATACAAGTCATCCGCGCTAGTGCGTGCGCTAGTACTAGCGTGCATCTAAGCGAATATGTAACATCCGGCCTTCGTAACTATAACTGTTATAAATACCGTTTTCTATTCGTCTCTAACTTTTATTTATATAAGTCTATAAGTGTTTTATTAATCTAGTTTTATAAATCGTACTACTCTATCTAACTTATTCTATAAGTACTAGCTACTAGATAATAGATAAGCGTTCTTAACTATAACAGTTATAGTTACAAAGGCCGGATGTTATATGTTCGCTTAGATGCACGCTAGTACTAGCGCACGCACTAGCGCGGATGACTTGTATTTAGTTCCCGGTTCTCTCGAGCTCTTCTGCTCTCCTCGTCTTTTGTCCTAAGAATAGAGTGTTGTTTGTTCTACCTTTGTCTACTAAAGCACGTCTGTTATATTAACTATAGTATAATTTACTTCTTAGTAATTAATATATACTCTTCTATCTAGGTCGTTCTTTTTCTTAATAATAAGTATATTTAAGGTAATTAGTAACTTAGATTTCCTAATATATCTCTTCTTAATACCTTCCTTTATATAACTTTCTATTCTTTATAAGTTTTTCTAGTTATATAACCGAAGCTTCTGTTTTTTAAGGTTATAACCCTCCTTTAATTTAATCTTATAATCTTATAAGCGATGTTCTAGTAAGGCTCGTAAGTCTTCTAGGTTTTTAAATAATACTTTAAATTCTCTATACTATATAGGTATTTCGTTATCAGCTGTCTTACTAACTTATAGAGGACTCTAGACTAGGTGTTCTAGTATATTAGAAGAGGTAGCGCTAACCTCGTTCTAGTCTTATAGTTATAAATATAAACCTATATATTTATATTAACTAAAGATTATTATTTAAGCCTTCTAGTTAATATCTAGATTATATTCTTAGATCTATAGTATACTAAGTATTACTTCCTTACTTTCTATTTTAATAATATCGAATTATATATCTAAGTAGTGTCTTTTAATATTGATTTTTATTAGAATAGTATAACAGTTCTGGTTTCAGACCTGATAAGTGACTCTTTACCGCCTAGTAGAATTCTATATATTAGCATCGTTTAGAGCTATCTTCGCTCTTTACCTTAGTTTTCACGTTAATAACCACGAATAGACTACTTCTCTACTCTATTCCTACCTTGCTATTATAAATAGTTTACTAATTAATAATTCTATTCTAGTATATAACGTCTATTCTATTAACTATCTCTAGGTAGTATAGCTTTATACTTTTAATTAAGACGTTTAGCTTCTTTAGAGCTATTAGAGAAAGAAAATTACCTATTACTCTAGAGTTAATTATAACTCGAAGTTTCTTTTCTTATATTTTCGTAGTTATAATTAACTAATTCTCTCTAGAGATAGTGTTTAATTCTCTAATTATTAGATAGTAAAGTTCTCTCTATACTATCTCTGTTTCTTAATTAATATTATATTTACTTATTTCTTAAAAGATTATACTAAATAATCTTCTAGTTCTAAATTCCTAAAATATTACTCTAATATTACTAACTAAAGCAACTATAGTATATTAGTCTCCTATTTCTAGTATTACTTTCTTATTATTAGATAACGTATCTAAGAAACTAGGTTTTAAGCGTTCTACGAAGTCTCTAGAACTCTACTACTACTATAAACTAGTTTCTTCCTAAATGTCTACGACTATTTATATATCTTCTATCTTAGGCTAACTAAATAGCTTATCTTACTTCTAGCTATATTTAGGTTTCTTAAACTTAATACTTTCTCTTTTAGTAATAGAGCTAACTATAGTTACTCGGTCCTAGTCGTTCTATACTATCGTATAGGTAGTTAAGATAGTAGGTACGATTCTCTAAGTAGAATATAGGCTCTAAAAGTTAGGTTTCTAGCCTTCTATATATACCTATCTATTTCCTTTCTTAAAAGTTCTAATAAATGCCTATATCTTATTCTATTTAAGCTTATATATTCTAGGATCTACCTCCGACGAGTTAGATACTAATTCTAACGATTCTAATAAACTTATTAATAGCGATGATTTATATTCGATCTATAGTAGCGACGCTTATTCTACGACTAAACGCGTATTATAGTATGTTTTAAGAAGTAGATTACTATTATTATTATTATCTTATATTCTATCTATTTAAGTCTTAAGTTTTTTATTATACTCGATTTATTCGTTTAGCTGTAGATATATAGCGTCTACTATTATATCTAAGGCGTCTGTCTTAATTTATATACTATATTCTCTAGCTTTAAGTTTATTATCTATAAGCTCGATTTTATTAAGTAGAGTAACTTCTTTTTAAACAGTAGTATTAACCTGTCTCTTCTCTTTAGAGTCTTTCTTCTTACTATACTCGTTTACTCTATAACTAGAGAGGCTATATAAATAATATAAGTTTTACTTACGTCGACGATTTCGCTTCTTCTAGGAAAGTCCTCTCTTCTAGGAGTTCCTCTTTATAGTCCCTTTCTTCAAGACTTATGATTTCTAAGTAATATTAATTTCTATAGAATCTCTATAGTTCTTTTTTCTACTCTTTCTATACCGATGTCTATAACTACCTCTTTTTTCTAGGCTTTGTTTATAATTCTAATTATCGATCTTGATTATTTTATTAGTTAACTTATTAAGCGTGTTTAGGAAGTCGTCCTAAGCTAGCTCGTCTTTAATACTATCTTTTAATCCTCTATAGAACTGCTTATATAAGGCTTTGTTATTCTAGCTAAGGCGTATAGAATACTACTAGAACATTGATATATACTTAGTAGCTAAGCTCTTTTATCGAAGGCTATATAAGACTTATACTACTTTTTTCTTTAAATCTATATCTACGAATATCTAATTAATTCCCTTCTTAAACCTAGCAACGGTTAAGAACAACTCTTAAGTACTCTTATTTATAAGATTTAATACCTTTCTATTTAATGTTTTATTCTTCTAAAAATCCTCTAAATAAGGTTCTATCTAGTTATACGCCGCTTTCTTAAGACGAGTAGTAAGCTATATAACCTAATCTGTTTTATAAGCGAACTATACTAAGTGAAAGTTTAAGTATATTAAAGCTTTTATAATAAACTTAGCAAGTTTCTCTAAGGAGCTGTTAAATGTTTTTAGTACCGGCAGCTTCACCTCCTCTCTAAGAGTAGTAATCGGCGCTGCCGGCAACGTTGGCGCTGCCGGTAGCGTAGAAGTTAAGCTCGAGGCTAGCTATAACGAAACTCAAACAAACTAAACAAAGGTAACTAAGTCTCGAAAGGTTAGTATATAGGTAAGAAGTACAGATATGCCGGATTGTTCACTTAGAAGTAAACTCGTTACTTATATCAACGATATTAAATAAGATAATAAGATTAATAACTAAGTTAAGTATAAAGCTTCTATCTAATAGCAGACGTGCCAGCTCTATATAGAACCTTTATACTACTCTAATTAGTACCTATCGCTCTAATTATATCTAACCCTCTTAGAGGTCGTTAGACCGAGCGATCACCGAAAACAACTGCCTAGAGCTCGCTCCCTTAGAGGAGGCCATTCACGTGCCGCACCTATTAGTAGAGCGACTCTTAGTAGCCAATCGTACAGCCGAATCACTTGACGCCCTTCGGAAGCAAGCAGAGGAACAGCTAGGAGACTTTCAATTGGACAATGGCCTACTTCTCCACCAAGGACGATTAGTGGTGCCTACCCAAGATACCCTAGTAGCTGATCTAATTCGAGAAGCTCACGACCAAATCTCTTCCGCGCACCCAGGCAAAGCGAAAACTGCTCGAATCCTCAGCCAGAAGTACTATTGGAAGGGACTTACTCAGGATGCGGCCCAATATGTCCGCAACTGCCACTCTTGTAAGCGAGCCCACGTCCCCCGAGACCGTACGCCAGGACTCCTCCACCCACTGCCAGTTCTGGACCGCCCTTGGCAGCACATTACTATGGACTTTAAGTCATTCCCAAAAGATAAGTTCGGCTACGACACCGCCTATGTAGTAATTGACCGTTTAAGCAAGCAAAGCATCTCCATTCCTTGCTATAAGACAGTAACTGCTAAGGACATGGCACGGCTTTATGTTTCATACGTCTACAGACACCGAGGAGCGCCACAGACAATCGTATCAGACAGGGGACCCCAATTCGTCTCTAACTTCTGGGCAGAATTCTGCCGGATACTAGGGGTTCAGATCAAGCTTTCTACAGCCTTCCACCCACAAACGGACGGACAGACAGAAATCATGAACCAGTACTTAGACCAGCGCTTACGCCCCTTTGTCAACTACTACCAGGATAACTGGTCCGAGCTACTGCCTATCATGGATTACGCCCAGCTGACGCTACCCCATGAAAGTATTGGAATGTCGCCTTTCGAGCTCCTGAACGCCTACCCTCCTCGTACCTCTTTTGACTGGAATACGCCAAGCCCTACTACGCCGAAAGAGAAGCTGAACCAAGAAGAGGCACAGCAAGTAGTTGGGAAGCTCCAAGAAGCATGGGAAACAGCTCGTACGATTATGAAGGAAGCGCAAGACAAGAAGCGAAGAGATATTGACCCCCACCGGCGTGAAGTAGACTTCAAGGTAGGAGACAAGGTCTGGGTATCTACAAAGAATTGGACAACAGAGCGCCCCAGCCATAAGTTAGACCACCAGATGGCGGGCCCGTACGAGGTTATTTGAAAAGTAGGACACTCTTACGAAGTCAAACTGCCAGCCTCTATGAAAGTACACCCTATATTCTCAACAGACCGCCTACGAAAAGCTTCGGACGACCCTTTACAAGGACAAATAAATGAGCCACCTCCGCCCATACAGGTTACGGACGATAAGGAGTGGGAAGTGGAAGAAGTGGTTGCAGTAAAGAGGTTAAGAAAAGCACTATACTACAGGGCAAAGTGGGTAGGCTATGACGAAGATCCAGAGTGGTACCCAGCGTCAGACTTTAAGTATTCGCCGCAGAAAATTAAGAGCTTTCACTTACAATACCCTACAAAGCCAGGACCCCCGAATCGACTACAGGAGTGGATTAAGGCTTGGGAGGATGGATTGGATTCGTACGAAGAATTGGATGATAACACTGAGATGCCTACAAGCTTGAGGGCAAGCTTTTTTCAAAAGGGGGGGTAATGTGACGGTTCTGACCGTCACGTACCATTTATATCACGTGGCCTCGCTTAGCGAGCCACCTCTTGTATTTAATCTCAAGCTCTCTCGAGCTCTCCTCTTCTCCTCAGCTTAGAATCTTCGAATAGACAGTTCTACGATTCCATAACCTACACCTTGGACCGTCCGCCTCGCGCGGACCACACTTCGTACGTGTCGTCACATTAAAGGTAAGGCAGAAACAGGTATAAAAATCCTCTTATTTTATAACTTTAAACTTATATTTTTAGCAGGAACTTACAGGTATGTCAGCGACGTACTCCTAGTATATATGCTTATACGAGATCACCTCGATAAATAACTCGAAGCTTTTACACCTTCTCCCAACGACGATAAAACCCTCCTATATACGAATACCCTTAATGTAAAAGCGAAGCCTAAAAAGTATCGTTATCTCCTTAAATCGGTTATTTATTACGCTACGGTTGTTTTAGTTCTGTGGGCAAAGTGGGCATATCTTAAAGAGTAACTTAAGTAGGATGAATATAACGAGGCTTAGAGAAAGGTACTCTATCTATAGGATAGTGAGTGTACGCCTTAAATCGATACAACTCCTGAGCCATCTTCTCTAGTACTACTTTTAAAGTCTTAAAAGTCTCTTCTCTCTAATCATATGCGAGCTCGAAGTATAAGGAATCCGACAACTTTTAAGGATAAATACAACCGATACTGTCGATCACTACTTATATCCGAGCACCTATAAGGCCATCTAGCGTAGTAGAAAGCGAACGAGTTAGAATACCCTTATCTTACTCAAATGGCTAGAGATGTACTATCGATACTAGGAATGTCGGCTAAGGTTGAGCGTCTCTTTTTAAGTATAAAACACATAATATCTCTAGCAAGGAATGGGCCTTATGTAGACGGAATAGAGGCTAGAGAGTATATACGGAGCTAGACTATGGCCGGAATAGTCTTAGGTAACTACTACGAGTACCTAAGTACCTAGATGTAAGTGTATAAGAACTTATAATTATAAGAGGATCTAGACTAAATAGCCTTAATTTACGTCTTTTACACATTTTACTCTTTTTTTATTTCTCGCTTCTATTGCCTAATTAGGTAATCGATTTTTCTAACAGATATCTAATATCTATTGGATTTATCGATTATTTAGTAGTTTGGACCGGATAGTTCACCAATTTTAGTAGATTGGATCGGATATATCGATTATTTATTAGATAACTATCCATCGAGAGCACTGGAAGTGACGTTGGAAGTTCTATTAATTCGCTAGGAAGCTTCCTTTGGCGAGCCAATTAATGTGACTCTGTTTTGCATAGTTCTGCTACACAGCATATGCAGTGCCAGCTGTCTCATGTCTTAAAGCCAAATTTCTCCCTGAGAAGACTTCAGCTCCCCGTAGGTTCGTCTCATTGAGGACCGGATGGAGATTTTTAGTCTCGTATCATCTGATTACATTCTTGGGTGAGAGATTGAGCCGGAGTATGTCTACTCCTGTTGAACGCCACGCCTTGCTACTCGAGCAGCTGCATCCCTCAATATGCTTACTTGGGTTACTTGCTGAGCGTCCAGCAAACCTTGATGAGCTAGTTCTTGACCACAAGGAAGCCTTCCTGGAGAAGGGTACCTCCGACAACGCTGATAGTGGAGAAGGTTATCTTGAAGAGGATTTGGAGGATGTTGAAATTATCAGCGCTGAGGACATGAAGGAGCGCAACTCCAAAGCTTTACGGAACAATGTCCTTGACCGGCTGGCAGAAACACTGGCAAGATACAAGTCAGACTGCACAGTTAACAAAGGCCCTATTCTCGATCCAAAACATGTATCCAGTACGATGATGATTATAGACGAGGAGCATAACAAGGTCAAGATTCTCTGCGTAAAGAATGAAGGGTTGGATCAGCATAAGTCGACCGAAGACACAGATTTTCTGAGTTCTTGGAAGGCCTGCATGGAACGCATATCAAGAGAGGGTAAACTTATGTACTGCCAGCATTGCCAAGTTACTGTATGATAACATGATATAGGGGCCGCGGCTGAGAAAGATAAAGTCTATATGCTCGACATGATCTTGAAGTACCAACGCCCGCGAATCACCTATTATCTAAACAAACTTAGGAAAGCGTTGAGATTCGAAGAGCCAACAACATGCACAACTTAAGATAAGCGACCAAGACTGTCTAATGAGTGGCTTCAAAGGCTACCAGTTCTCTATACCCGTAGCTGGATCGTCGACAACGAGAACGAATTTCAGTTTTCGGGCGCCTCACTTAATGAGGCTGAAAACATTTCCAGAGCTGCTTTGTCTGCTCAAAGTCTGAAAAACATCGACGACGAGGTCGATAGCATCTTCAAGCTAGTTGACCAGGTCTCTTCTTTGGATGAAAACGAGGATGATAATTTGATTCGGGCAATCCTTAAGCAGCTACTACCATCCTTATTTTCTGTCTGGCGATCTCCACGGGTTCAAGCATCGATCAAGGCACGTTTACGTGCCCGATTTCAAGACTCACAAAATTTAGAAAAGAGGCAGAACGAAGCAGTTACAGCCCTGAAATTCCTTTGTCGAGTTTACTATAGTGTCGACGTCTTCATTCAAGCTGCTCAGAGCATGCCTATCTTCAAGTCTGTGGAGTGTATCCTAATACCTCTTTAGCCAGCGATCCCTACGAAAGCAACGCCCAGCCCCGTTCGAGCACTAGCAACACCACTAGAAATTGCCGAGAGCCTCGGGCTCAATGTACGTGGTGTTGGCTGGCCTTACCATCTTGAAAATAAAGCCATCAAAAACAGCTTCTGCAAGCTTCGAGGAGAAAAATCTCATGTTCACGCCGAAATTCAGCTACTATCCTATTAAACTCAATTATTTAAGTCTCGGAATAACGATGGATGTGTACACCCCTACATTGGTTGTAGCAAGCTTTGTTGCTTACTCTGTTAGTTGTTGCTCCGAGTTCATGGCGTTTACCATGTCCGAGGAACCCACGAAACCATTATACACCGGTGGGAAATACCAGCGGTCCTTCTAACAGAAGCCTACACCGCTGAGTATCAGCCAATTTTGCAAGACTTTCTCGGTTTCATCAGGGTGTTACTGCAGAATTTATTGGACCAACCCTTTCCTTTGAGACATCCTAGGCTCCTCGCCCAATCGTCTGCCGCTCTGTCCATAACGGAGACCGTACTGGACCGAGAAAAAGCCTAAATGGAAAAGTCAGAGCTAAATATGAGGTAAGTAAACCTGCTTCTAAAACTTCACCGGCTAATAAAACTTGTAGGCGACTGACGATGATGCCTATGGTCGGGGATGACGGACTTCTTATAACTGACCTCTATAAGAAGCCAGGATTTGTCTCTGTCATGGGAGGATCGTTTACTAAGCCAAAGGAAATGTCCTACGAGGAAGCAGAAATATACAAGGAAAACCATATTCGGGTCAAGTTTGGATTGGAGAGGACCGACGAAATGCCCCCGAAGCAAGGCAAATTTGCTAAAACGTGTCGTCGTTGCCACCGACCATTAAACCTTCGCTGTTCCTCGTGCCGAAGTAATTATTACTCGAGAGCATGCTAGAAGAAACATTGGAGCCGGCACGTCTTTGTTTGCAGGCTGAAAAAGCGACCAAACAACGTTGACTACTTGAAAATCTTCATCAGAAAATGGTCTCATGCTACAGGAGATGAGTGGAGGCAAGCCCAGACTCTGTCCGAGCTATACTCGGATGATGATCTTTGCAAGGCCTTCGGGTTTAATAATTGCGCCAAGCGCTACGATATTGCCAACCTTCTTTGCTTCTACACCCATATAACGTCCAAACTGAGTACAAACGGAGTGTAAGTAGGAGTAGACGAGGGAAATCTTAGTGATTATATGGTAATCGTTGCAGAGCTAATACAATATGAAGGGAAAGAGACCTATCATGACTGCCCTTGCTTTACTTGGTTTCTTCATCGACAGTCTTTTATTAACTGCGTAATACCAAATTGGGCAGGCGACTTTGCGTATTAAGCAGCTGCATTGCGAGGGCTTGAGAATGCCCTTTCAATCGAAGAACGGGACGACGATGTACACCCTCTCTCAATATCTGAAAGGGAAGTGCTAACTCTGTACTCAATATTGTTCCGAGACTTCAACAACATTCCTGGTCCTCTCACTTCAAAATGGCTCAAGTTTGGTTTCTGCTTTTGCACCAACCGTGGTCAGTCTATGGAGCTCGCAAAACTCTACGTTCAGCTAGCTAAGCGTGGGGCATCACTCGAGGAAATTGCGAGGGCTTATGAGGAAAAAACACTGTCTACTCTAATGAGACGCAGAGGTCTGAATATTTCAACTTTTCAGGCAAACGGCATCGCTTTTCACCGCCCGGACCTCGAGGAGCTCGGCATATATCGTCTCATAGCTAAAGTCAACCACACGCTCTCAGGTCGTTTCTGCTACTGCCATCTTCCAAAACGAAACTGCTATCCAAAGTTCGAAACTCACCTAAGTCGAGAAAGTGACGGAGACTACGGATTTCACGGGACCAATACATGGGAACGTTAGCAACTGTTTAATTTCTACAAACATGTCTTCGGCCACCAAAACTTCGATGCACGGAAAATGCAGGAGGCAAAACGACACCCAGACAAAGAAAAGCTTGATTAGTATCTCGACTCGCTTGTTCCCGATTTCCAAAAGAACATAGGCAACAGAGTGCTAGGAGATATCATGTTCCCGAAGCTAAAGGCTGGGGTCAAATTCCCCAACGGTCGCCCGCATTGTTGGTGCGTTATGCATGACACAATAGCTCCCGAGAGTTTGGATTGTTTTACATCAACATTAGTATCGCAACTTCGAACAATAACCCAGGGCAATGAAGAGGACGCGCTCAAAGATAGCAATCTCATAGGTACATAGGGCGTCTACATTGCTTACAGTAGTCTGCTATCGAGAGTGATATCGTGTTTAGGTTATCAATGACGATTTTCGAAGTTTCATAAGTCGTTTGAAGATGAATTAACTCTTTCTTTGGGACGAATCTACAGTTTAATCATCATTGGGTATACTGAATCAAGAATGAGGAATATTACTTACGGTAGCAGACGATTAGAGATTGTTGATCCTCTTAAGTTTAAGCATTGGGTCGGGAATACGCCTTTGTAAAAGACGCCAGCGCACGCCTTCGACTGTGACGACTGTGATCGAGCTTTCGGCAGCGAAGAGGCGCTACAGCAGCACCTGCGGGACCCCCGTATTCACCAACAGGATACGGAAACCCCTTTGGAAGTCTTTTCCGCTCTTTCCCAACGTTTGATTATGACCCTTCTCTCCCACCAGCTACTTCGTATACCAACTTGCGGAGACAAGAAGGATGGCACCGTGGCAGTGCCGCGTCAGATGCGTGGAACAGATATCAAGACTCGCTAAAAAGCGAACTGTACATGTGGTACGGTGCAGAGAACGATTTGACTGCGTAGCATACGCTTTGTCGCGCAATTGGTGTCGAGCCGCTTCCGAAAACATGTGAGGAATGCGAGGAGGTAGGAGATCGTGTCATAAAATTCGGTAGATTCATGCTAGCGGGCTATAGGCTGTACGAAGGACACACGTCAATATCGTTGATCTGATCAAATAGGGACGAAGTGATAGAGAGGAAAAAGTTCAGACCTTCCGCGATGTGGCAGAGCTGCGAGCCTACACTAAAGAGACAGGCAAGATATTTCGAAACACGTTCGACCAAGAAAGCGGCAATGTTGTCTTGAGGCACCTGCTTCGAAAGATCTTTCGAGAGAGCTTATGAAAAGCTCGAGTCGGGATGCTGGGGATGTGGAAAGCGGTTTTGATGATGTGGGGATCAGGGGAGGTCGCAATGCGGCGAGCAGCAGCGCAGAGGAGGAGGGATCGTGACCGACGCGCGATAGGGTCGATATTGGCTTGAATGCGACTTTGGACTTGTTCCCGATTTTCGTGCCTGGACCAACTACGCCAGGCATCGAAGTCATTACTAAGCTGGATGTGGCGCACCTGGCACCACAGTACCTCCAGCCACTGTTGGCCTTGGTGCGAAATTTGCGCGCCACAGCAGCCACAAGGCTGATGACGATTTCCTGCATAGTGTGAGGCCTTAGAACTCAGATAAGACCCCTTTACAAAGTATTAGAATAGTATGAGCTTAGTAGTGGAGCTGTGGTAGAGGAACTCTGTTACGCCATAAAAGGACACTCTTTGCAAATTAGGCGCGAGGGCGACGATGCGAACGTGATTTTCTAGTAGGAGAGGCTTGGGTTGTCTGGAAGTGGCTACGGAACATAACTTATAAGAAAATATAGGAGATATTGAGGTGTGCATAGATTTTAAGATGCTTGAAGTCAAAGTACCTATTATTTTTTCCGGCACGTAGGGTTTTCCGCTACACAGGGATGGACGTTATGTATATAGTTGTAGATAGGAGCCAGACCGTCCAGGGGAGGAGGTTGATGGTCACTCTTACAGTGATGAAGTGAGGCGCGTCTGCCTAATGCGGTAAAGCGCGCCTCGGCAACTGCCCCGAAGCTGGACCACCCGGCATAGCCGCCCTACGGTGGGTGGCTGGAACCGAGGATGAAGAAATCAATCAATCAATATCTCTGTGCAGGTACAATCCACATCTCGCCCTCCCCCACCCAACTATCTGAAATCGTCATCCAGCGCAACATAAGAATAATCTATTCGCTTTGAAGCTTCCGCAAGTCTCAAAGTATTGACCTGGCTGAGCGTGTCAAGTCCTGCATCCGCAACGACGAAATCCTTGTCCCATGAATCAAGCATCACCGTCACTCTACAGTCTCGAGTGCAAACACCAAAGGCAAACAACCTACGTGCGCGGCTAGGTGTATTGCCTTTGACGAAGCAAACATCGAGAGGAGAGGAATATCAAGCTTTATGTGTCAACTCTTGCAGTCACCATGAGCCAGATCTTGACGTCACGGCAGGCCGAAGAGCTGTAAGTTAATCTGCATTACCCATACCGCAGTCACTGATTCGAGACCAGACACAAATCCATCATAGCTTACCTCACGTCGACAAAACTAAATAACAGTGCCACGGCGTTACGAGAAGAGCTTAATATTGGCGACAGCTTCGATGTTGCGACTAGCAAGAAGTATGAGGGTCTATTGGAGAAGAAATGGACGAGCGTCGTACGACTGCAGAAGAAGGTGAGATTCAATGGCAAGGATTTTTGAAGAGACGCTGATCTTTCCACAGATAATGGAACTAGAATCAAAAAATGCGAGTTTACAAGCCGAACTCGAACTGGCTACACCAACCTCCCTTTCCAAACGGCATAAAGACCCAGCGAGCTGGCTTCCTCGATCACCAGCAACACATACGCTCCAATCGCATAGACACCCTATTGCATGTGTCGCATTCCATCCAATTTTCTCATCACTCGCCTCGGGCTCAGAAGATTGTACTATTAAGATTTGGGATTGGGAACTAGGAGAACTGGAAAGGACGGTCAAGGGGCACACAAGGGCTGTTTTAGATATCGATTTTGGTGGGCCGAGGGGAGGCACTCTGCTAGCGTCATGCTCGAGTGATCTTACAATCAAGCTATGGGATCCTAGTGACGATTATAAGAACATTCGAACACTTCCTGGACACGATCATTCAGTTTCCGCTGTACGTTTCCTATCGCCCTCCTCGGGAAATCTTCTGGTGTCAGCTAGCCGAGATAACTCTCTCCGAATTTGGGATGTATCGACAGGATATTGCGTGAGAACGATCCGAGGGCATACTAGTTGGGTTCGAGACGTTTCACCTTCTTTCGATGGACGATGGCTAGTGTCGGGCGGTAACGACCAAAAAGCAATGATATGGGATGCTTCATCAGGAGAAGCGAAGGCCACCTTGCTAGGCCACGAAAACTTCATTGAATGCTGTGTATTCGCGCCACCAGAAAGTTATAGGAACCTGGCAACTCTGGCTGGACTAAAGAAACCACCTCCCGCAAGCAGCTCGGCCGAGTATGTTGCAACTGGAGCAAGGGACAAAAGTATAAAGATATGGGATGTTCGAGGGACATTGATCAAGACCCTCATAGGTCATGACAACTGGGTGAGAGGGTTGGTGTTCCATCCTGGCGGCAAATACTTGATCAGTGTCGGTGATGACAAGACCTTACGTTGCTGGGATCTTTCTCAAGAAGGGAGATTAGTGAAAACGTTAGATGATGCACATGGGCATTTCGTTACCTGCATTCGATGGGCTCCCGGTGTTGTGAACGACGTTCCTATAGTTAACGGAGAGAACGGAGCTACAACTAATGGAGCCTCGAAAAAGGAAGATGCTAGCAAGGTTAGAATTCGATGCGTCATCGCAACGGGGAGTGTGGATTTAAACGTGCGAGTCTTTGTATCGTGATTATAATAGATATGTAGTTTGCCAAGGAATTCAGGAGTTGGCTCATCTCGACTGGGATAGCTTACTGTGCTTAAATAATCTTCAACTATGTCACCGAACGTTACTCTTGGCATTTATGTCAAAAAGGCTCCCTTCTTACTGATGATTACATATTTTATAGAATAGTGTGTTTGTGACGGTAATGAAAATGATAAATTTCTTGCTTGAAAAACTAGTGATGGTTGAGTGGAGAGCAGTCATGTGAGAAGCAGGAGACCAACATGTAAGGAAGATGAATTGATTGCGAAAGAGTATATATATATACTCGTGTAATCCATCCAACAACTAGTAACGAGTGTTTGAACTTAAATCAAGCCAAAAGAGAAGCTTTTCAAAAACGAATGAATACAGTAAAGGGCTTTACCTCCTCCAAACCCTTCTATAAAAACCATCAGTCCTAAACGAATGAGTTCAAATGCCTTATGCATTTTTTGACAGTAAAATCTGACAATCCATCCCTTTCTAGTCGTCCCCTCTATCTATGGAAGGCATTATTGCATCTCCTAGTCATTACGCCCTGATTGCAGCCCTCCCGGCATCCCGTGAGTACTTTTCCAGTTGTTCTGCATGGCTGACAATCTGCACCGCCAGTAGTATTCCCAAACCCGCTGCAACTATAACAATTGGGGGCGTTTGGTTCGATTGTGTAACCTTTACCCCTGCAAGCCGGACAATCTTGAGATAGAGTTCCAATCTCAGATTTTGAGCCGCGGCAGGAAGGGCAAGACATTTTCGAGAGGGCTAGTAAGTGGTTAGAATATGATATATACTTAGAGGACACTGAGAGGGGTTGTTCAACGTACAAGTAGCTATTTGTCTGTATAGATGGTGGTGTGGGTATAGGTGTACGTGTGAGGATGTGAGGATGTGAAGGTGTGTGAGGGTGTGAGGGTGTACTTGGAGCTGAGGGTGTTTTCTGAGAAAGCTGCAGGCAAGAGAGCTAAGGAATTTGTATTGTGAAAGCTGGTGATTGAAGTATTGCTTCTAGAGTGGCTGTATGCCAATATTTATACTTGAGCTTCCCTTGTAATTTCCAACATATTCCCAACATTTTCCTAGGATATTCCAACAATCGGGCATACTCTTGGTACGAAAGTACCTGCACCTCCTTGTATTCCTCGGTTCATCCAAGTCTTCCCTTTGGAGAGTACTTCTCAAGTGGAGTAGACTTTCTGGGCCCCCCAGTTAACTGAAAGACTTGCAAAGCCGAAATAGCTAATCGATCACGCTTGGGCCAGATAGTCCTCCTCCTTAGAGCCACCTTTCGAGGCTCGGAACGTTTTCCTCGACCCTAACCGCCTCTCACGGCCGTTAGTGCTGAGATGTGGGTTTCGTGCTTGATTTTCACCCCTTCTCTCTTGTTTCATTGTTCATATTGGCCGACGGAGCAAGTGTCCATTCTTGGCTACGTTCGTTGTATGTGCTTAGCTCTCCGAGCCTTTTCAAACTATAATTGGCTCATTGAGCCTAAACGAGTGGCATAGCAAAGCACAGATACCCATAATGTTGGTGACTGATAAAGGTTACCTGCATCTACTTCGTGCATGCCCAGGCCACTGCCTTAGACAACCAACATTCGAGTCTGCCGGAATGAGACAATCAGACTCGAATGTTGGTTGTGTAAGCCTGGGATTAAAGGGGGTTCCGGCTTGAGGATGGAACGAGCCAGTGGTGATCGCGAATGCGTCATTCGAACCGCATGCAGCCCCAAAAGAGATTGTGGGGTGTGCAGGTGCAAGGACCAACAATGCCCCTTCCAACCAAATACCAGCATTATCCGTTGGAAGCGCGCGGTTTCCACAAGTACCTGTGGAGGAAGTCAAGGTGACAAGGGTAGTGATAGGCCACACCCAGTCTCCTTCTCGCTGCCTGTAGACGCCTGAAGAGGTAAATGGTCAACGCTTTAACCAAAGGTTTACGGCCAATACACCGTCAAGAACCTTCTGGAATAAAGCAATCCTCAATCATTGGTTGGTCATGTCCCCTTGTGACGAGCAATGGCCAACTACCCACCGAATGACCTCAAACCAGGGGGCCGCGGTTGGAGCTGACCTTTCCGAGGCTCGTTGTTCGCAGGGTCAGACTTCAGGCTCGTCCGACAGGACGGTGCGGCTCTGGGACGCCAGCACAGGCGCGCCGCTGCAGACGCTCCAGGGCCATTCCCGCTCCGTCACCTCCGTGGCCTTCTCGTTACATAGTCTTACAGTGTTAGATAATTGGGTAATGAGGGATAAGAAAACCGTTCTTTGGCGTCTAATATCTGTAGCTATGTGGAATAAAACAATTGTTATAGGACATTGGTCAGGGGGTATTTCCATTCTTCAACTTGAACATGAATAAGTTAAAGTCAAAAATAGTATAACGTGGTTTATCAGGACCCTGCGCATATCAGGACCCTGCGCACTTCAA